>OY101448.1:202319819-202613819 GCA_956483635.1 Panzeria rudis
ACATACATACATACATACATACATACATACATACATACATACATACATACATACATACATACATACATACATACATACATACATACATACATACATACATACATACATACATACATACATACATACATACATACATACATACATACATACATACATACATACATACATACATACATACATACATACATACATACATACATACATACATACATACATACATACATACATACATACATACATACATACATACATACATACATACATACATACATACATACATACATACATACATACATACATACATACATACATACATACATACATACATACATACATACATACATACATACATACATACATACATACATACATACATACATACATACATACATACATACATACATACATACATACATACATACATACATACATACATACATACATACATACATACATACATACATACATACATACATACATACATACATACATACATACATACATACATACATACATACATACATACATACATACATACATACATACATACATACATACATACATACATACATACATACATACATACATACATACATACATACATACATACATACATACATACATACATACATACATACATACATACATACATACATACATACATACATACATACATACATACATACATACATACATACATACATACATACATACATACATACATACATACATACATACATACATACATACATACATACATACATACATACATACATACATACATACATACATACATACATACATACATACATACATACATACATACATACATACATACATACATACATACATACATACATACATACATACATACATACATACATACATACATACATACATACATACATACATACATACATACATACATACATACATACATACATACATACATACATACATACATACATACATACATACATACATACATACATACATACATACATACATACATACATACATACATACATACATACATACATACATACATACATACATACATACATACATACATACATACATACATACATACATACATACATACATACATACATACATACATACATACATACATACATACATACATACATACATACATACATACATACATACATACATACATACATACATACATACATACATACATACATACATACATACATACATACATACATACATACATACATACATACATACATACATACATACATACATACATACATACATACATACATACATACATACATACATACATACATACATACATACATACATACATACATACATACATACATACATACATACATACATACATACATACATACATACATACATACATACATACATACATACATACATACATACATACATACATACATACATACATACATACATACATACATACATACATACATACATACATACATACATACATACATACATACATACATACATACATACATACATACATACATACATACATACATACATACATACATACATACATACATACATACATACATACATACATACATACATACATACATACATACATACATACATACATACATACATACATACATACATACATACATACATACATACATACATACATACATACATACATACATACATACATACATACATACATACATACATACATACATACATACATACATACATACATACATACATACATACATACATACATACATACATACATACATACATACATACATACATACATACATACATACATACATACATACATACATACATACATACATACATACATACATACATACATACATACATACATACATACATACATACATACATACATACATACATACATACATACATACATACATACATACATACATACATACATACATACATACATACATACATACATACATACATACATACATACATACATACATACATACATACATACATACATACATACATACATACATACATACATACATACATACATACATACATACATACATACATACATACATACATACATACATACATACATACATACATACATACATACATACATACATACATACATACATACATACATACATACATACATACATACATACATACATACATACATACATACATACATACATACATACATACATACATACATACATACATACATACATACATACATACATACATACATACATACATACATACATACATACATACATACATACATACATACATACATACATACATACATACATACATACATACATACATACATACATACATACATACATACATACATACATACATACATACATACATACATACATACATACATACATACATACATACATACATACATACATACATACATACATACATACATACATACATACATACATACATACATACATACATACATACATACATACATACATACATACATACATACATACATACATACATACATACATACATACATACATACATACATACATACATACATACATACATACATACATACATACATACATACATACATACATACATACATACATACATACATACATACATACATACATACATACATACATACATACATACATACATACATACATACATACATACATACATACATACATACATACATACATACATACATACATACATACATACATACATACATACATACATACATACATACATACATACATACATACATACATACATACATACATACATACATACATACATACATACATACATACATACATACATACATACATACATACATACATACATACATACATACATACATACATACATACATACATACATACATACATACATACATACATATATAAACTAAGTTGCTTACTTGCAATTTCATGAAACGTAACGGTTTAACTTTTTCTATTAAAAAATAAAGAATAATAGACAAACTATAAAATACTACCAAAGGACAAAACTAGTCAACTTTTAGTAAATGACGTTTATGGGTGGACGGCATTATCAAACATATATGTATGAAAAAGTAACTTAGTTTTAAAAATAATCGTACTCCTTTCATATTCAATTTGTTATTATTTGTATTTACTGTTGCAAAACCAATGAAAAATTTTAGCATTTTTACTACACTCTTTTTTAAAGTGGTTTTCGAAACTGTCGTAAAAATACTCAAGTTGGTTTTGCCATAATCGTCTATACGCCGTCATGTTCAATTCGAGCGCTACATTTGTTTTTGTTTATTCTTTCAGATAATTTTTTTCTTTGAGCTTTTTTTTGATCTGGGCTGAATTCGATTCAACACTTAAAAGGTTTTTATCAATAATTTACGATTATTCTTGGAGATGGAAAGACATGATTGTGCATTTCCATTGCAGTTTTATTTTTTATGACAAACTTTTTAAAATAAATATAATTTGAAGCAACAAACAAAAGTTAAACTTAAAATTAAGGAGAGTTGCATAATATCCACTTTTAAATTCAAGTGTGTAAAAAAGTTAACAGATAGGTATACAAAATAAACGTGATTGAGGCGCCAAGTATTTGCAATGTTTAAATAAAAATTCTTATATAAAATATTGCAGAAGAAAAAACAAAGTACACAAGTATATTATTAAATTGTTTAGGGTTCCGTAAACCACAGGTGAAGAGGACCCTATTGTTTTCGCTACGCTGTCCGTCCGTCTGTCTGTCCGTATCTCAGTAATAGAACGGCAATAGATTGTAACGATAAAAGTCGGCACCTGCCTTGCCTAGTTTTTATCGTACAAAACTACTTTTATTTTTATTTTAAATAAATAGATATAAAAAAACTACTGTGCAAGCATTTAATGAATTTTAGAAAATTTTTTGTATTTAAACATTGAACGAATTTTATGTTACTATAATAAATAAAATAAACTTACTATAGTAAATAAAATGACTCCTCGACAAATTGCCCAAATGAAAAATGGCCCCAAACTAAAAATGAAAAATGGCCCCAAACTGAAAAATTGAATATGGCCCCAAAAGAGGAAAAATGGCCCCAAAAATTGTTTGTTGTTGTTTGCAATAGAAAATATTTGGGGCCAGTTTTCTTTTTTCAGTTTGGGCCATGTTTAATTGGGACCATTTTTCCTCAAGTAGGAAAAATTAAGTAAAGTATGACTTTAGCTCGCACACGAAGGGTTCCGTATGAATACACATACATATGCATATCCTTTTTCGTCTTTGTCCCTTTTTTCATTTTGACAGTTATTTCGTTGTACTTTTTTGTTTAATTTTAGTTTTTTTTATTTTTTAAGTATTTTTCGTTGTTTTTGGCAATTTTTTTTGTTTTGGTGCTTTTTTAATTTTCATGATTTCTTAATTTTTTTCTGCCGATTTTTCGTTTTTTGAAATTTTTTTGTTTTTGCCGATTTTCATTTTTTTTTTTGTAGTTTTGGCGATTTTTTGTTTTTGGCGTTTTATAACGTTTTTTCACTTTTTGACGATATTTTCAGTTTTAACGATTTATTTTAGTTGTGACGATTTTTTTTTAGTTTTGGCGCTTTTTTTGGTTTTGGGGTTTTTTCGGTTTATGGTATTTTTTTTTTTAATTTAAGCGATTTTTTTTGTTATGACACTTTTTTTGGTACTGGCGACTTTTTCCCCTTTTCTAGCGATTTTTGGTTTTTTGAAATTTTTTGTTGTTTTTGCAAGTTTTTTTAATTTTGGAGTTTTTTTTGGCTCTGCCGCTTTTTTGTTTTAAAGTATTTTTTCGCTTTTTGACGATATTTTTAGTTTTAGCGATTTATTTTAGTTTTGGTGCTTTTTTCAGTTTTGGCGCTTTTCGGTTTTGGGGATTTGTTCACTTTTAATTAATGTTTTTACCTTTAGTATTTTTTTTTTTTTTTTCAGACTTGTTTTTCGTTTTGGCGATTTTTTCGATTTTTGCCATTTTTTTTAATTTTGGCGCTTTTTTTTTTTTGTTTTGGAGCTTTTTTCGTTTAGGTGATACTTTTTCATTTTTGGCGATTTTCTCTTTTTTTATGATATTGTTAGTTAAGTGATTTTGTTGTTTTAGTCCTTTTTTCGTTTTTACGACTTTTTTCGGTTTTTTGTTTTTTTTTAGTTTTTTTGGCGATCTTTTTAGATTTAGTGATTTTTGAGTTTTAGCGATTTTTTCCATTTTGGTGCTTTTTTCGTTTAAAAGCTTTTTTCATTTTGGCGATTTTTCGTTTTGATATTTTTTTAATTTTAGAATTTTTTAGTTTCATCGTTTTTTTTAATTTCAAGAGTTTTACGGTTTCCAAGATACAGCAGATTGTCTAAATTACATAGTCAAAATTACATTTACTGATAGAACACCCTTTAATTTTTATTGTTTTAAGTATTAGTGGTAATTGATGTAGCCCATTCTACTGACTACACCTGTTAACACTGACTTTGAAAATTTAATGTGTCTATATATGTGTCTGTATTTTAAATTAGAATTTGAACATTTTTCGTTGCTCGCTTTAGAACACCCTTTAATTTTTAACTGTCATATGTTTGTTGTTGTAGCGGGAAAGGTTTTACATATTCTGTGAAAATTTCAGGTCCGTAGCTGTTACGATTCCCGAGAAAACAGCCTGTGACCGACAGACGGACAGCGTAGCGAAAACAATATGGTTTTTTGCACTTTTGGTGTACGGAACCCTAAAAATTATCGCAATATTTGTGTAATTGTTTTGATTAAAAAAGTTTGGGCCATTTTTCATTTTTGTTTTGGTGGCCGTTTTTCATGGGGCCATTTTTTATTGAGCCAAATAAAATGTATACATATATGCATGATACAAAAATACAAGGTAATTTCATTTTAAAGCTGTTTGACTTTTAAGCTGATTTTTGAAGTTTGTTTTTTAGAAATATTAAATGAAAACCTTGCCACATTTACGAAATGGGAACTAATAGTTTGGAATTTTTTTACAACATGTATAATTTTTGTAAATAGTTTAATAATTTAATAACAAATTACAATTATGTTACATACACTTCAAAATTGCAAAATGTTTTAATAATGTGTTCAACTAACATAAGGAATTATCAGCAATTAATATAATTTTTCGTGATAAAACTTAATAGAAGTCAAGGAATTAATCTAAAATATTATCATGGAGTCAAGGAATTACATGTAATTGTAATTGAGTTGTTCATGCCTCAATTACATGCAATGAGTATTTGATATACTAGCAATTACAAATTAATTGCAATTAATTACAATTAATTAATTGTAATTGAAGATTATCAACTACAATTACATGTATTTGGGCAAAAGTCATAGTAATTGCCCATAAAAAGGTAATAATTACTTTAACAATAAAAATTACTATAAATGTATTTTATTACAAATAAAATCCATTACATATTTATTAAATTCAAAAATCATTCCAGAAAATGTAACATTGTTAATGCTTAACTTATCTCTAAAATTAACTGGAAATCACATGAGCTCTAAAAGAGGATAAAAGCTAGAAAAATTACTTACATCGCCAAAATGAACAAAGTTTGCGAAAACATCGCTCAAAACACATTTGTCGCGGAAATCGCGAAAATTCTCGAAATATTGTAGAATTGCAAACAAGTCCTAAATTGCTTAAAAATTGCTAAAATTGTAAGGAATGCAAAAAAGTCGCGAATTATCTTCACTTCGCAATTTCCGAGCTTTTTGCATTCCTTACAATTTTAGCTATTATTATGCAATTTTTAAGCTTGTTTGAAATTTTGCAGTTTGCCGCGAATTTTCACTATTTTCGCGAAAAAAAGTGATTTTTCAGCCAGTTCTTGTATTTATTACAGTTTCACCGATTTTTAATCACTCTCAGACTTTTCTATGTTTTTAATGTTAACAAGTTTTTGCGAATTTTCGTCATTTTCGCGATTTTTTCTGAGATTTTGGCATTCCTTAGAGTTTTAGCGATGTTTAATAAATTTTACGGCTTGTTTGAAATTTGGCAATTTTTCGCCTATTTTCACAGTAAAAGTGATGTTTTGCGATTTTGTGCTGCTCGTCAAGATTGAGAGTATGTAAAAATTTAAGTGATTGTTTCTTAATAAACATACCAAGGGTATCTTTGGTAACTCAGACTTATTGATCTTGCATAAACTAAGCCACTTTTGCCGAACATAAGGAACTGTTGGAAAGTTAACAAATTTTACACCAGAATCCTTAAAATCCTTGTGTTACTGCATTTTAATAAAAATTATCAGATTTTTTTCTGTATTTTTTTATTATTTTTATTTTTAAATAAAACGGAAAAAATTGGATTTCATAAACTAATATGGTAGCATGAATTTTCATAATTCGATTAAATGTCAGAACGTTAATATTGCGACGAAAAGAGAGAATTGGACTACCTGCTATTATTGTATCATGCATATTGGTATAAATTAATTTTTCTTATATTGAATTATAAGTAAATATATTCAACGTTATCTTTTGAACCACAATTATTTATTTATTTATTTATTTAAGTCTAAAAAGGCGTAAACCTAAACAGACCAATAAAAGATACTTAATTATTAAATACTTGCATCCATTTTTATAAATATTTAAAACAGGGTAATAAACTACTTTTAAGCAAAATTTCATAAAATTGCATTCATAAATGTATATTACATGAAAATTTTAAAATAGGTTTAAAGATGGTATGCACCTACCTTCAATAAATTCATATCATCGAAATATCAAGTTTAACTTCAAATATCTTTGCAAATTTAGCACACAGGCATACATCATATACTTTAAATTAAAGCTTGAAGTCTTCGCTATAAGCGTTTAAGTATGTTTGTTTTAATTTGATAGAATATGCCACTAAATTATTTAAGTTAAACAAAATGCGCAGCAAAATTAGCAAAAAACACAATCAAAACACATAAAAGCAAAAAGAAATGTTAGTTATGTAGAAGCATCAACGCAAATAAAAATGGGCTCGTTATTCGAGTACCTTTTTCATATATGATGTAGAGTCGTGTGAATTCTTTTGTAATCATTTCACATTTTTGATTTTACTTCATAGAAAACTTGTATTAAATAAGTTGAAAAATATATGTGTCGTTTATTGTAAAAGTGGGGTAACTCCATATATTTAATAAATACATATTTTTATAGAATAGTATCACATTTAGTCATATCTATCGTAGTTACAGTGAAGCAACTCCAATATTTGCACCAACACCGCATAGATTGCGTTACTTGTTTACTCGCGGAAGTAAAACTGCAAAATATTCACTATAAAAGGCTCGTTTTCTCGAAATTTAATTATAAGGAGATAATTCACTGTTACAATGAACGGCACATATTATAAAGAGAGTTCAAAAAAACTTAACTTCACGAAAACAATAAAAAGCTATTCATTTATTTCAATATCCGAATGAAATCATTTTCTTTTTATTGCAACACTAACTACAAAACATGGTGGCGTTGCCAGTATCGAAACCTAAAATTCCTTAAAGCACACAATGGCGATTGTAGTGTTTATAAATGCAATTTTATATTAAACAGTTTTTATCGTGAAACTGTTCAATAACAATTGTCAGTCTTAGAAAAAACTAAATTTCATTTTCTATAAAGAAATTCAATAAAATAGCAAATATTTTGTCTATGAATGGACCTACAAACGAATTTGTAAATATAGACAAAAATACCTCAACAATTTCATTGAAAAAAACGTGTTTTTTCAGTGAAGAAATTGTTTAAATCTATAAAACAATTTGTCTAAAAGTATTTACAAATTTTATACAAAACAATTTACTAAATCAAACAAAAATATTTACTGGAATTTCTGAAAAATATCAAACAATATTTCTGTCTGAATGTAATAAACAATTAGTTTAAAAATGCTAACAATTATTAAGCAAAATAATTTAATTAACCAAACAAAAATACAAAAAAAAAATTTTGTCTGTGTCATCATCATCATCCATTAAAGATTTATGAGATTTCGCTTTGTTATATGTGTTCAAGGCTGAATGTTTATCTAAATATTAAAAAAAAATGAATGAGAATTAATGCAACGACTTTAACTAGTCGATTTTCTCAAAAATCGTTTGTGAAGTTGTTGTTATTTGTGTGTATGTCGTCATCGGGGTGGTTTTTTACGACACAGTTTTTATCGTTGTTTTTGGTGTTTGCGTTCTAAATAAAAATCAAACAAACAATTCATAGATTATGGACAGAACATTTACTGAAAATTAAATTTATTTTTAGACAAACTTTTGTTTGAAATTTTTTGGTGATAATTTTTTCTGTGTATGTAGTAATAATCAAAAATATTAACAATATTAATTCATATTTTGTAAGAGAAAACTTTTAAAACAAGATTTTGACGCAGTAAATTCCAAACTAACATTATTAGGTAATGAATTCAAAAAACTTAAGCATCTAATCATTGGACTATTTAATACATAGTTTCTTTGGTGCAATGCGACGTGAAATAATTTTCTATGACGAAGTGATAATCTTGATGGTACATAAAACTGTATTTTTTCTAAAAGTTCCGGCCAATGAATATTTCCATTAATCAAGTCAAATATAAACAACATTGACTGTACGTTACGTCCTTTTTCCAAAGAAGTCATATTAAGATACAAGGTGAGGCAATGCATAACGAATAAAACGTTTCTGGATCTTTTCAATACGGGCGATATGAACCGCACAGTGAGGGCTCCAGATAAGAGCTCCATATTCTAATTTAGATCTAACATACGATGAAAACAGAAGTTTAATGGTGTAAGGATCTGCAAAATCTCTACTATTTCTTTTTATAAACGCAAGTATAGAGTAAGCTTTAGGTATAAGCTTATCTAAATGAGGCTTAAAAGTCAATTTGGAATCAAATAGGATACCCAAATCACTAACTTCAGTTATTTTTGATAAATTGACATTATTCATTATTATTTGCATTCATTGAACTATCCATATTTTATTGTAATATTATATTGAATTATTATATTTACCGTCTATTAAATTATGCGAATTAATTTTAAATTAACGACTATTAGTAAGGCGTTATCTATTGCCAACCGGCAACCTAAATTCCATCCTTAAGGTGAAAGTTTATAAAACGCGTTATACGCTTTAACGCGTTATAAGGGTCTGTCAAAAATTAGAATCAGTGTAATTGTATGTGAGTAGCTACATAGCACAAAGCGTGAAACGCTTAGATGCGCGTCGCACAGTGCTATTTCCTATAAATAAAAATAGAAGAAAAAAAATAGAAGTACTTATATTGAAGAAAAAACGTATCGATTGAGAGATAACAATATGATTCAAACGAATTTTAAAAAATTTTTTAGATTTAGCTCATTTCAACGGCGCTAGAGGACGCTAAAGTTTTGAGTAAGAATTGCTAAACAACTACATGAGTGAACTAACTGTAAAACAAATTTTATGTGAATTCTTTTTTATAAGTATTTTTTATTGGTTTGAAGAATGATTATTTTTCACTTAAGCTCTAAAAAAATTTTAACTTTGATGGAATATTAAAAAAGGAAGAAAAATATCGTGCTATAACCGCCAAAAAAGCTTAAGCGCCATAAAGTAAATTTTACAGGAGAAGTATTTTTTAGTTAACCTTGGTTTAAATCGAAGTAGAGCCCTTTTATTGGCTATATAGGATTGTAGTGGACTGTTATATGTAATGTTAATAGTTTTATTAAATTTCCTATAAGACAACGCATGTTTGTATGGGTTTTTGACACTAGTTTTGCTGTATTTGCAAAAAAGAATTTTAGCTTAAGCGACATTTTGCAGTTACAAAAAAATGTAAACAAATTAAAAATTTAAAGGGAAAATGCACTTAAGCTAAAATTTCTTTTGCTGTATTTCCGTAACGGTACATGGCAGGACTTTGAAACTTTGACAGATAGTCCGATTTATCGTAAATAATCGATTTTCGTCCAAAAACGATTTTCGAAAAGCATGTCGCTTGAGCTTTTTTGGCGGTTATGGCTCGATATAGTCTATGGGCTTTTTTCTATTTTCGAAAATTTGTACTGTTTTCTAATAGCTAGAAAAAAAACTAAAAAAATTTTACAACTTAAAAAAAATTATTTTAAAAAATGCTATTTTCGAGATTTTTGCTCAAATTTTCATAGCTTTCAGGAGTTTAAAAGAGAATAAAGTAGAAATCATGTGAAATAAAAATTCAAAAACACGAAACAAAACACAAAATATCTATAAAAAACATTTTGTGTTTGTCTGTATTTTGCGCTACAAGATGGCGCAAAATCACAAGTGACGCTGGTTTTTTATTGTATCAAGAAAATAATAGCAAAAACATTTTTTTGGAGAAACTCAATAGAAATTGGGTATATTTATATTTCCGGGGGGAGGAATATCCCTTGTATCCACGCCTGTTGATAAATAAGTTTAAATTTTGTTTGGCACAAATGTTTGTTTAATATAAAATAAATATCATACCGAATTTAATGAGAATCGGATAACTTTTGTAAGTTATAGTATTTTTACGATAAAGGATATATGGCAGGACCAAGAGTCCTTGATTCAATTACAATAAAAATAACCACACAAGTTACTAGTATGGGATGCAAACCATTTATGGATTTTGACGATTTGTGTGCAGTTATGTAGCAAATATTGAAAATTTAGATTTTGGTAGGCGTGTCCTTTGTCCGATTTTTTCAAAAAATTTAATTTTTCTTGATTAAAGTATTTTATAGTACTTTACCAAATTTCAAAACTCTGCGACAACTCCTTTTATTTTTGTCCCATCGTTATAAGCGATCAAAGCACTGTGCATCGGACGCCAAAACTAGGTTTAGTCTCTATTTTTGTATGCGTCGTAAGCGCCATAAAAAATTCAAGCTGTTTTCGATAGCAAGTGATGACATATTATATTCTATTTTCAATTTTATCGATAAATATGTTTCTGCCGTAGAATATTTTTTCTGCCTTTTTTTTATTAAAAAACGTTTTTTAATAAAAAAAATCGGTTTAAAAAAAAGGTTTTTTAATGAAAAAATCCGTTTATAAAGCTTACAAATATTTTCAAGAATAAAACATAAATTAATTTTTCATCAACAAAATTTGCATGGCAGCTATCGACAACTTGTACGTACTGAGTTTAATCCCTGTTATGTTCATTAATTTTATCAATTTATGAATCAAGTGCAATGGATGCATAAACTCAGTGAATGCAAGGGATGCATGACTAAATAAAAGGATGCATAAGCTCAATGAATTCAACAAATTCTATTTAAATCTGAATTTCACATTCCATTCTTACACTACAGCTGATCAAAAAGCGTCCAAAGTATGAAAAGTTCCAATTTTTATTTTTTTAAATTTATTATAACTATTATATATGTTTTATAATTATTATGAATGAGAAATATTACATAACAGTTAGAAGTCATAACTGATATAACGTATAGCACATTTTACAATTTAAAGTTTAGTTTAAAAAACTATTTTATAAATAGTGTGTTTTTGTCGGTAAATATTTTAAATTGGAAAATACAGTTTTATTTTCTTTAAAAAAATTTTTTTATAATAGTGTGCAAAAATAAAACAATTGATACGCTTAGTGCAATAACTCTGTAAGCCACAAAAACAAAATATTGATTAAATCGGCTTTTAAGTTAAAAATAAATCTAAAAATACGGGTTTTAATATTTCCTACTTTAAACACCCTTAAAAATGTTTTAGGAGGATAACTATGACATGTCCATGGATGAATGCTTAAAACCCATTTGAAGTACCATTTTGAATAAAAAATTGTGGCATACATTGTTACTGCCTAAATTTATTTTAATTTTTGTTTTACTATCAAAAGCAACATTTCTAATAATTTTCTGTGGCTTACAAAGTTATTGCAGTAAAAAAATTCTTTATTATTTGTTTTAAATATTTCTGATGCTTTTCTGTGGCTTAAGCTACGGTTACACTTGGCAAATATTTTCATAAAAAAACGTAACCACTACTTTTGCTGAGGGTTAGTGTGATTTAAGTTGGTTCTTATATCACAAAATAAAGTTAATTATGCCACAAAAAAGGCAATTTTAATATTGAAATTAACGGAAATACAATATTAGTTTGTTTGTCACGTTTGGTCACGTTTTTTTTCGGCAAATATTTTTCAAGTGTGACCGTTCCTTTACAAAGTTATTGCAGTAATAAACTCTTTATAATTTTATTTTAACATGTTTATGGAATTTATTAATCTTATTAGCCCCTGTTTTAATATATTCAGTGTACTTTTTTCTAAGTCTACTTTATGTGTTATTTGTTAGCCTTCCTTTTTAGTGTTTATTTCCCGGTACTCTTCATCAGTTGAGTGTTTACCCTGGGCGGTTGTCGGAAAAACTACAAGATCATCTACGTATATCATTTTTGTTATCCATATATTTTTAGTTGCACTGAGGCAACTTCGTCGGAACCGCGTTCAGCTATATTTTCGGTCCAAGTAAACATATAACCCTGACCAGCAGAACAATCATGTATTCCTAAATTGTAATGCCAAATTTTTCTGCAGTAAAATGCAGGGCCAGTATTAGTTTTGGTATTGGCAATGTTTGTTATAGATCGCAAGATATAACACATTTTGCTCTTTCATTGTGGATTGAGTGCATTCTGTCAAAAATCTTTTTTTATGAATTAAATTTCTGACGCTTAAATAGTTTCTCCAAATTGACCCGATTTAAAAAAATTACTATTATGACCATGCTACACAATCAATACATGCATTTACATATTGAATCTATTGCGCTTTTGGCCTACATAGCTGTGAAAGAAAACACTTATCGGGGGATGCGGGTTTCTTTCATTCAAAAGTTTTAGATATTCAAAAATCATGGTGAGATTTTCGTTGCATTCCCATATTCCGTCAGAGAAGCAATAACCGATTCCGGTGGCCAGTGTGACCAGATTTTAAAATAATATAAAGCTAAATAAGCTATAGAGCTAAAGAGAGCTAAATAAGGAATTTTAAAGCCAAAAAATAAAGCTAAATTTTTTTATAGCTTTGCAATAGTAACTTTTCATTATTTTTAAAGTTTGAATGGTGTTTATGTACGTATAAATAATATGAAAAAATATTTTTTGCTCATTTAAATGTGTTGAAAATAGCATTTTGCAAAATAAATACGATTTCGACTCGAAGTCACTAAACTGGTGTGTTGAAAATCACAAAAAACTTAGCTATTTCAATTCGCAAGCAAAGAGGAAAGTGAAATCTAAGTGAACTTTCCTCTTTAAAAAAATTTGGTATTAAATTGCAAAAATAAAAGCATTCCAGTCAAATTTAAACTCTTTCTATGTAATATCATTTAAAAAAATAAAATACTAAATTAAAAAGTATGTTGCATTTTTTCGACTATTGTGTTACTTTTGTTTACTTTAAAAACAGATGCATAAAACATATAATATGAAGCAAAAATACTATGGTTTCATAAAACATAGAGCATTGATAAGAATCTTTTTGGAAGATTATTTCGAAAAATAAACAGAACGCGCGGACCCTTAGCACATGCAAAAGTGAGATTTGCGACTTTAAACTCACAAGTGATTTTTGTCATTGTAATTCCAAAAGAGTAATATCACCTACGCTAAAATTTGACACTTATTCTTTAAAATTTTCATACAATTTACTTTTGTATTGCTTAGACTGTTTTCTAATGAAAAGATGTTTGTGATTTGTAAAGTTGAAAAGTTATTTGGCAAAGGTTGTCTTAGTTGGTATATTAATTGTTTAATAAAATTTCGGCAAGTGTATCTAATTTCTTTTTCTGTTTTAGAATCTATTGTCTTTTTTTTAATCAGATATTGTTCAAACTTATAGTTAAAATACGGAGTTGGAATTAGAAAAACGTCTAAATTTGATTTTAAACGGCCAAAAATTTCGGACTTCAAAACGATTTGATTACAAAGATTTTTCAAAATCAAGTGAAGTTCTGAAAACAATAGCATGGGGTCCACGTCGTTACTTTCATACATTTTATTTACTTTTTGAACATCAGAAAGTAATGGCTTTAAAAATTTCAAATAGAGTAAAAATTTTTCACTATACAAATTTTTCAAGACTTTAGCTTGATGACAGGATTCCGAAAATGCAAGTTGAAAGTGAGTTTTTAATTCCAACCATTGTATTATTACACCATGTTGTCGATCAAATCAATGATACAATAATACAGGTACCACCACGACGACAACAAATACAACACCAAAAAACTCACGTATTTTGTTGGTAGAAACATACCAGAAATATGTCAAATCTATTGGCTGTGTGTCGCATACATTCACAAGCTCCCTCAAAGTTACTAACACATACCCGTTGCTGATAGAAAAATACCAGAAATGTGTCAAAATCTATTGTCTGTGTGATGTACACATTCTCAAATTTACTAGAACATCTGATCTTGTAGCGATACCTGTTTAATGTACCTTGATCAAATCTGCCCAGTGAATGTTTCTGCACTGCCATATTATTATTATTAATTTTTTTTAACTACTTTATATGGTTAAGGCACATAAATTTATTCTGATACTGTTTTATTTATTTTGCAATAGAAATTAATTACACGAAATTGAAAGTAAAGAAAAAGCTAGAAAAAGCTAAATGCATTGTTGAAAAAAGCTGAAAAAAGCTAAGAGATAAATGAAATATTTCGAGCTAAACATTAAAAAATAAAGCTAAATTTTTCTCCAAAAGAGCTAATATGGCCAAACTGCTGGTGGCACTTTCATATTTGCTCTCATAAACACTAGGGATGTAACGAATACCGATACCGATAGCGATATATCGGCGATACTTCAGATTTTCCGATACATCGGTATCGGCGATATTTTACTGTCGATACGACGATACTTTAACATTTTTTTCAGAGTTTTTTTTAACCAAATAATTTATTTTTTTTAAATTTTGCCATGAATTAAATTCAATTCGTTATTTTTTAAATCTTATTAATATTAATTTAAAAAATTAATAAAGTTTATGCTGTTATTTTGTAAAAAAAAAATATTTATTTCTTGTTAATTTTACCATGAATTCAAATTCAAGTCGTTGTTTTTTAAATCTTATTCCAGCAAAAAAAGACACTCCAAAGAAGTCATGAAAATGTAGGATTCGCGATCCGGAAGTATTGCAAATTTGGATAATTTCTAATTAGTTTTACATATCCTTGCCATTGCAAGAATTTCTGTTTTTCGATTACCAATCACCGAATTGGAAGCGATGGTAGGACCAATTTCTTTTTCGGTGTTCTATAATGGTTTTTCCTCAAGGAAAAAGGATAAAAAATTACCCATTATTTCACAATTTTTTTATGCGAATTTAAACTCAAAACTTTATTTTCATGTAAATTTAAGTGAATAAATATAAACTTTTAGAAGACTTTTAATAATTAAGCTATTAAGTTATTTAGAAGAATATTAGTTGATAAATGTTCTTTAAAAAATCGATTTTTTAAAAAGCATGGCGAGTATTTTTTAAAATTGTATATTTTTAATATAGATTTTTTGGAAGCAAAGAAAATGTAGCTCCTTAAAAATTACTTCCAATTTTTTATACTGTGTTAAAATCAATGTTAAATATTCTCTCTTACAATGTAATTTTGTATAATAAAAAATTGCACTTGAGTTTTGTTGATCTAAACTTGAACTCAATTTCAATATTCGTATCGGTATCGGAATCGGTATCGGCGATATTTATTTTTAAATATCGGTATCGGTATCGGATCGACAAAACGGCGTATCGTTCCATCCCTAATAAACACAGCAAATTACTTCTCTTCTAAAAAAGTTTTATTTTCAGAATCTGTGTATCGTCGATAAATGCCGACTCTGTCTTGTTTTGTTAACTATGCCCATCAGCACTCGATATGATTCAGTGGACATTTTATTGCAATAGTTTCTATACATTTTGTTTTTGTACTTGGATACTTGCGTCAACGGTTTTCAATTTTTGTAGTCTCTTGAGTAATACTTTTATTCTTGTATATCTTCTTTATTCGATACAAATTTCTGTCATGATAAACCCTTTTGCATCTCATATGACGATATGTAATTATGGGTCCGAGTTATTCGATATTGCCATATGAGCATATTACCCTACGTCTACATTAGATATGAAATGACTAACATTAACACCCAACATCATGTTGATGTTAAGTTTAGACTGCTCATGTTAATGATTTCTTCATGTTTTAACATGTTTGTTAGAGCATTTCTGAGGTTTTCTTGAATAAGCGCCAAAATTTTCAGGAGAGCCGAATACTTTATTTTTAATACTACGGACTCTGTGTGATTTTCATCAAACTCTTTTTTTGAACAGTCGTGTAAACATATGTGGTAAGAAGTTTGTGTAACAATTGCAGGCAAAAATTCCCTAACGGTAAGATCCTAGAGTATAATTAAGAAAACAATTCGCCAAGGACACTAAAAGTGTGTTCAGGAAAAAAGCTTATGTCGAATAACAGTTGTTTATATTGAACTAATTTAAGCACACAAGATTTTTTTACATGAAAGCTACTTGCGCCCAAGTCACTATAAGTATTTATTAACTGAACAATCGATGTAGTTCATTAGAGCTGAAAAAAATATTTGAATGTATTAAGAAGTTACGTTTTTCTTTTAGAAAAAAATTTCGGAATGGGTCCATGTTATTGCCCAAATTTTTTGTCCATGTAAAAGAGCATATAAAATAATGTAATTTGGCATCAATAACTCAAAATCGACAAAAATGGACATACGCGCTTATTCAAGATAACCATAGATTTGTTCTAATAATGCTTTTATAACATCATGTCTTAACAGCATTTCATGTCTAATGTAGACGGCATGTTACAACGAAAATATACAGGTTAATTTGATTATGATTTATATTTTTGCCTCCTGTTTAGTTGAAAAAATTTTATCGTAACAACATTTCAGTCACCGAAAAATACATATAAACAAAAATAAATTTGGGCTAACGCTAAAATTGATTCTGCTGTAAATTTGAGACGGTGCATTGTGGGACTATGAAATTTTTACAGATAGCGCAAAACATCGTATATTATCGATTTACATCAAAAAATTGATATCGGAAATATATTGTGGTTACGATTTTCGTGCGGTTACGACTCGATATGTATGTAATAAAACATCTCCTATTAAAAATTTCTTTTAATTGTAATTAATAACCAATTCATTTGTATTACTGTTCCTGTTACTCTTTTTACGAATTGTTTTCATCTTCTTTTCAATTACGTATCTTTATATCAATGGTGGCCAGACTCTCAATTTCCTATACTCGCGAGTATGGGATGTTTTTTTACCATCAACACACGTATACTGTGTGTGAGACACACAGCCTGTCTATTCAGCCGCGAAGCACATACGCAAACAAAGATAAGATAGTGTTTGTGTGGCCATCACTCCGGGTTGGCCATGTCTTTCGAACATTTTGCAAGACCGATGCATGACAATGCTAAAGCGTCGATGACCTGTTGGTGACATATCCAACAGATCAGTGAGGACATTTTCGAAAAAAATGGCCGCTAAGTTCATAGATGACAACAAGAGCGACACTGTCATACCTCTTTTCATTAATGACCATGTAAAGGGCAACATCCTCATATATGTTCACAATACATTTTTTCGTTTGTTTCTTTTTTACTCATGTTCTACAATAAAAATTTGAGGAATTTGTCGCTCAGAGAGTATTTAATACAAGTATTTTTAATAGACATTGTAAGAGAACTTTTCATCTGCTCGATTTCGCTCAATTTTAGCAAGCAGAAATGTTTCAAAATGATTAAAACTGGCGACAGACAGAACGACAATGCCCACAAGAAGTTCATTTGGCTAGTTGGCATGACCAGTTGAGCTGTTTTTCTTTCATCCATTCTTTGAGTACGGCTTCTGTTAGATTGTCTTTAAAGAAATTGTAATCGACAAATATCGTGCATGAGATATGTCGAAATTTCATTAAGTAGTCGTTGATGAAAATGTTCTCTTAGACGAGTTGGCCAACCGGGCTATATGTATCTTTATATGTAGGTATATAATACATACATACATATGTTTACGCAGCTAGCAGAAAATTATGCAGCGCCATCTATTAAGGCTTTTTGCAGCAGACAAAGAACAATTGACACGTCACATCAGTGCTGCCATGTAAATTTAAATTAATACCCCAAAATAGAAATATATATATATTAAATTTGCACTAATCAAAAACATATAAATCCCATACTTTAAATATGTTACTAGAAAATTGCGGCTATCATAGAGTTTATCTAAATATCCATTGATTATTTCTAATTGCTTGAGCACTTCTCGTCGCGTTCAGCACAATTGATAGAACAGTGAATTAAACCAAAGTCTCAAGCTTTACCTCAGACATTTTTCTTTCATATAATTTCCCACCCACTATATATATCGAGTAGTATAAAAACTAAAGTGTACCAATTTTTAGGCCAATTTAGACATGTTTGGAGTTAGCTCAATGCGACTGAAGTCTTAAACAATTTAAATCTTTTACCATATCTTCATTCTGGTCAACCATGTGTAACGATTTGTATCCCTAATTTCTTAACATTTGTTCTCACATTACGCGGTGTTTGTCTTTCGGCAACATCCAATCACCAGTAATAAAGTTATGACATACGATATCAGCTGCTTATTGGCACTTTTAGGGTTATATTAGCAGATTCATACCTAAGTGTGTTTTTCATTTTTAAAGCCACATATTATAAGTTTCACTTATTAGACCATAAGAAAACTTGTTTAACTTTCTCTAAAATTGTGTTTTCTATAATAAAGTAAAAATAAGATTTACTTTTATGGTTTTTTTTTATTTCTAACTTATATTTACAGACAGCATACGTACTTTTAATTGTTACATCATCTTAAAATTGTACGAGTAGCTCAACAAAAGTGTTTTCTACAACATTGTAAAGTAATTATATGTATATTTTCTTCTAAACCAAATTTTTTTTATAGTGTTTGTGACTATTCCCTTATGTTTACAGGTAGCATACCAAAGAGTGTTTTTCAATTACAAATCAATATATTTTGAGTTGTACTTAATGCAGCATCTTTTTTGGCAATTGCTAGATAGTAGTATAGTACGAGAGTTTGCTAACTATGTATGTATGTCAATGATTACAACTTTTCTGTAGACAACATGTATACATATGAATGAAAAACATGAGTTTTTGAAACGTTAATGTATTTAATTTCTGTTTGCAGTTTTTAAAGCTGCTTTAAATTCTAGAAAAATTGTAGCTGTTACTTAATTCACTTAATTCAAATTCAAAAAAATATTATTAAGTAACAATAAAAGCAACGCCAATATAAAGACTGTTAAAAATATAAGTGTGAAATCCCAACCGTGGCAACACTTCGTTAAATGAATAAATGAATGAAAAAGCTTTCACAAAAGCAGTTGTTAAAGCACGAGTATACAAAACAATAGAAAATAAAATCTGTAAACAAGCATGTAAAATATGAGTACATAGCCCTGTCAACTCGCTGCTTTTCGCATCGTTTT
The DNA here is from genome assembly GCA_956483635.1 of Panzeria rudis. Taxonomy (NCBI): domain Eukaryota; kingdom Metazoa; phylum Arthropoda; class Insecta; order Diptera; family Tachinidae; genus Panzeria; species Panzeria rudis. The sequence continues at coordinate 202,340,387 of OY101448.1, forward strand.
TAGTGCTTTTTCAACGAAAATTTTTAGAGTTAGTTCACGGTGCTGTTTTAGTCTAATTTTTGGTGCATATTCTGTGGTGGTGGAACTAAACCAAATATAAAAAATAATCTCGACCAGATTGAATAATTTTAGAGTCCGTAGTCAGATATTAATCAAGGTGAACTAATTTTATCAGGAGGTGTTGATTCTAAAACAACTACAACATTACAATAACATTTGACATCTCAGCCCCTATGTCAACGTATGCAAATTTTGACACACGAGCATCTAATTTGCGGAAAAAAAGTAGAACAGCTGTGCTTATAATATCACCTGTATAAATCCACCTTGATATTAATAAATTTGGTATCATTCGAAGTGTTTCAGTCTCCTCTTAACAACTGTAGATTAAAAAAGGCGTAGATTCTTGCTACAGTATTTTTCGTTTAGCTGCACATTCAAGTTTGTTGGAAAATTCGTGCACATACGCAAAATATTCTGATTTGAAGTTTTCACATAGCAGCATAAATAATGCTGCTAAGTGAATTCACTTACCTGTCTTAATATGCTTTTACGAAAAAATTGATTTTTATTACAAAAATATATTTACTCATTTTACGTAAATGTAATATCTTTAATAATTATTTTTTAAATAAAATTTTTATTTATTATAAATAAAAACAATTCATTAACAATAAAATAGGTACATATGAAAGTAAAATAACTTCGGACTTCATTAAAAGGAAAGAAACAATGCCAAAATATACTAGTCACGTGAACAGATAAATATATCTGTTTATATCAGTTTCTGTGTGTTAATTCTTGAGAGTGCATATTAAAGTGGTTCGGCCCCCATACAAAATAAAAAAGTTGAGCCAGTCACGCCCTAGGATCAAAGATTAGTTGAAAAAAATTCCAGAAATATTTTTTTAATTTTTTGAAACGCCCCTGGATACCGCCTTTTAGTTTTTTGTACACTGCGTTGCCATTTATGGTTCAATAATAACATATTGCATATCGTTATTCATGGCTTGAGTATGGCTTCATTTTCGTCTCTGATGACCTTTTGATCCGACATCAAATTCAGGGCGCCACTTATACTATCTCGGATCCTTCCCCTTTTATATCCACTTTTTTGCACATGCCAAGAAAGCCCTTCTAGAAGTTATTATATCTAGTTTTTAATATACTCATTTTTATGCCACGCCAAAGTATTAAGGCCATTTTTTATTTTCACATACATATATATTGCATTTAAGCCCGGTCGATCAATATATAAAACAAAACAAATTTGCACCAGTCACTCCTTAGAATAAAAGCTATATCAATAACATTACTAGAACTGTAAACAATTTTTGTTGCCAATTTTATATCGCACGGCAAGCGATATAATATGTATGAAAGGAAACATTTACTTAATTCAGGGGCGTGGCATAAAAGTGACTATGTTAAAAAGTAAACATACAATGTTTTAGAAGGGCTTTCTTGCCACGTGCAAAAAATGGACATAAGAAGGGAAGGATCCGAGATGTCATAAGTGGTGCCCAGAATTCGATGTCGGACTAAAAAGTCATCAGAGCCAAAAATTAAGTGACAGCCAAGCTATAAACAACGATATGAAACATGATGAAGTCGGATCTAAATGGCGGCGCTATGTGTAAAACACAAAAATTGCTACATTTTTGGGCATGGCAAAAATATTTTTTTACAATCATAGAAACGTCATTGATGTACCCTTCATTCTACGATGTAATTTTTTTTATTTTGTTTGACCTGGTTTTATGTAGTATGTATTTGAAAAAGAAAAAGGGGCTTACCTTGGGGGCGTGGCATAAAAGTGAGAATATCAAAATATAGACATACTAAGTTACAGGAGAGCTTTCTTGCCACGTGCAAAAAATTTTACATTTGGGAGGAAGGATTCGAGATGTCACAGGTGGCGCCCTGAATTTGATGTCGAATTAAAAATTTACCAAAGCAAAAATGTAGCTATAGTCAAGCCATTAACAACGATATGCATTATGTTATGTTTGGACTACAAATGGTAGCGCAGCGTACAAAAAATTAAAAGGGCGGTATCCAGGGGCGTGACAAAAATTAAAAAAATATATATTTTGGGAATTTTTTCCAACTAATCTTTAATTCTAGGGGATGAGCGGACCAACTTTTTTTAACCACCTTAGTGCATATTGATAAAGCGGCCTTCAGACTACTAGATTTAGTATTAATACTTGTCAAAAACTCAAATCTTAAGTAAAAATCCAACAGTGTGAAAACAAATTGTTATGATTTGTCAAATAATACGTAAAGAAACTTGACAGTATTATGGTATTCGTCATTTTTAGGAAATTTTTTAAACAATCACATTTTTCATTTAATCAGGGTTGTCTATTGCATAAACAAGCATAGGAATAACAAAAACAGTTGTGTATTTGTTTGCCGGCATAAATAAAGAAAAGGAAGAAAGAATTTTTTGGAATGTGATAGTGTAGAAACAAAATGTAGCGAGAAAAGTTTCTTTAAGATTTTTTGAAATTCAGACTGATTTTGATTTGATTTTCGTCTTACAAAATCTAATAAAAATCTCAAAGCTTGTATTACAATGTGAAAGCGCCTTAACAGATACTGATGTCGTTCAATAAGTACTTATTATATAAAACGAAGTTTATTCGCATTGGTCGGCTATTTAAAACGAACATCAAAATAGACACCAAAAACAGCAATAACAAGGCACATCACTGTGCTGTCCAGGGCTGCCAAAAGTGCCGATTTTTCGGTATCTTGCCGATTTTTCCCTTAAAAAATTACCGAATACCGATTTTAGATCAAAAATTCCGATTTTTATTAAACCAATAGACAACACGATAACTTGGATTTCAAGCCACATTTTTGTGTTTTGGATATAACAATATTTTATAATTTTGTAAAAAGGATATATTAAAAATATAATGAACTTCGTTTAATAGATATCAGAGGCAAAGAGTTATATTTGCCTATAATAAAATGAAATTTTTATATGGAAATTCTCACCCACATAAACCCAAATACCATAATGAAGAAACAATTAGTACTAGTTTCGATATTCTTAGGAATTGCAGAATTTTATAGATTGAAATTTCCTGTATTTGAACATATTTTCAAAAAGACTGAAATTAATTTATATAATTCGTCTGCGAATGTCGGATAAATATTTAGTGCCGTCAACGAACATCAAAATAGACAGCAAAAAACAGCAATAACAAGGCACATCACTGTGCTGTCCAGGGCTGCCAAAAGTGCCGATTTTTCGGTATCTTGCCGATTTTTCCCTTAAAAAATTACCGAATACCGATTTTAGATCGAAAAATTCCGATTTTTATCAAACCAATAGACAACACGATAACTTGGATTTCAAGCCACATTTTTGTGTTTTGGAAATAACAATATTTTATAATTTTGTAAAAAGGATATATTAAAAATATAATGAACTTCGTTTAATAGATATCAGAGGCAAAAAGTTATATTTGCCTACAATAAAATGAAATTTTTATATGGAAATTCTCACCCACATAAACCCAAATACCATAATGAAGAAACAATTAGTACTAGCTTCGATATTCTTAGGAATTGCAGAATTTTATAGATTGAAATTTCCTGTATTTGAACATATTTTCAAAAAGACTGAAATTAATTTATATAATTCGTCTGCGAATGTCGGATAAATATTTAGTGCCGTCAATTTAACAAACACACATACTGATTAAGCCTTTTTGAGCTTGGCAGGAATCGAACCTCTCGGTTAATAGTCTACCACACTCTTCAATACAATACGGGGCTAACTAAACAAAATTTCGATGTTCTTTAGAAAATGAAAGTTTAGAAGGAATTCTTTATTCTAAAGATTATTTGAAACTTATAAAACCAATTGTTTTAACACTCATATTAAAAGCAAAAATTATATTTGGATAATTTGGATATGTATTCATTCTGAAAATCATTTACACTGTAGCCCCGGTTTGCGTCGGTCCTATTTGCGTCGTTTCGATTTGCATCGCTTTTTAAAATATGGGTCAATCCGCTTTGAGTCAGTTTGATTACGATTTGCGTCACTAAAAACAATTGGATTTTTTCACTGATATCACAATCACACGTGAAGTTTTAAAATTTGAGTGAAAAGGAGAATTACCATTTCATTCTCTCAAGCATGTTATTCTAAACATAGTTATAGGTGTTATTTATTTAGGTTTATCAGATGATGATGATAGATCAACCAACCTAGTCTAAAATGAGAGTTTATGTTCTTTTTTTAATGCATGTTTGCATATGTATATGGGAATATAAATAAATTAACATAATTTTTTATGCTCTTATGTAAATTTATTTTTTATTAATCTCTATTATAATTAAATGGGAATAAAAAGTTTCAATATGACTTTTTTAATCAAAGATGTGTATATTTTTTCAATAAAATTTTCAATATTTGACCCAATCAAGAAAAATCAGTGCATTTATATAGAAAAAAGTGATTCGATTTGCGTCATTTCGGGTTGCGTCGCATTTCCCCGATCCCCATTAACAACGCAAATCGGGGCTCTAGTGTATATTCCATGGTGTATACTTAAGCTTGCAAAATCATTCTTATATTATCCATTTATGTTTGTAAACCACATGAAAATAATGGCGAGTGCTATTTTTTGTTTTCTTATTAATAAAAACCACGAAAAATATTTATTACACTCATTCCATCATATATACCATGATCCAATAAGACAGGTCGTGTTGTAAGCACATATGACTATTTCGCCGCGTTGGCTGTAGCTGTCAATTGTTGTTTAATCGCGTGTTTTTAAATGATTAGTCAAGCATAGACACTTTTATGTGGTAATAAACAAAAGAAGGTCTTTATTTTAGGCATATGGATTGTAATCACAGTTGTTAAAAGTACATTTTAAATAAATTTTCGTCTTCTTTTTTGACAGTTACGGCCAACCAGGCGAATTTATATTGTGTTTGTTGTGTTATTACCACCACCTGTAAATTAATTCGCCTTGATATATACTTATGGTAACAGGTATGTACCTGTTATATCTGTTTTAAGCAGCCCACACACGACAGATTTGTGCGTGCGATTTGTTTGCGTTCCAAATCTCCAGTAACGACGAACAAATCACAATACACTTAAACGTCAACAAGTACACATGAATTGCGAAGCGGACGTTGCAATTGTTCTTTTGGTAATTTATTTATATTTTTTGTATATTATTATTATTTATTTATGTTTTTATCTTTATATTTATCGCTTTTACTTTGCGATATTACATTTTCTTTTCTAAATTCTATGAAAAATTGCTTTCGTAGTATAACAAAATAAAAAAAACCATTCAAATGTTCGCGCACAAGCCCCCTAACAATACTTTTGGTATAGTGGTGCACGTCTTTAATATATATATATATATATATATATATATATATATATATATATATATATATATATATATATATATATATATATATATATATAATATATATATATATATATATATATATATATATATATATATATATATATATATATATATATATATATATATATATATATATATTATATATATATATATATATATGTATATATATATATATATATATATATATATATATATATATATATATATATATATATATATACATATATATATATATATATATATATATATATATATATATATATATATATATATATATATATATATATATATATATATATATATATATATATATATATATATATATATATATATATATATATATATAATATATATATATATATATATATATATATATATATATATATATATATATATATATATATATATATATATCTATATATATATATATATATATTATATATATATATATATATATATATATATATATATATATATATATATATATATATATATATATATATATATATATATATATATATATATATATATATATATATATATATATATATATATAATATATATATATATATATATATATATATATATATATATATATATATATATATATATATATATATATATATATATATATATATATATATATATATATATATATATATATATATATATATATATATATATAGTAAATGTATATACTATTTATGTACTAGAGAACGAGGCCGATCGGCTATGGGTCGGCAAGCAGCCGCCGCCGGAAATATTTAATTTTCGGCTTCGGCTTAGTCGCTTTTTTAAAGAAAACCCCCTTAAAAACTCCAATTTTTAAAATCAACGGCAAAATATGTGCTCATCCCAATATTTGAGATTTTGTTGATATTAGCCCACTTTTATATGTATACCATATCAGCAAAGTAACACTTTTGCGCTTTCAATATCGATTTTAGTATCGTTGGCATAATAATGATTGCTTGTTTTTATGAGGCAGTTAAGTATAATATTTTGTATTAAAAATAAACATTGTTGACCGAAAATCGAATGGACGTTATGTCACTCCAAAAAGTGTCATAATGTCCATGACTGCATTTTTTGCCTAGCTGCACAAAACACAAATATTTTGTGTAATAGTTAACTTATGTTAGAAAATACATCGGGTGGCATGTCATAATATACATTGACATAATATCCATGGACATGGACATTATGTCACTCCAAAAAGTGTTATAATGTCCATAGACTTTATGAAATTATTATTATTATATGGAAATTATGGGATTTATTTCTAACAAAAGTTAACTATTACACAAAATATTTTGTATTTTGTGCAGCTAGGCAAAAAATGCAGTTCGAAATACATCTAAATAAGTGCCTCTTAAATGCCTTAAATACATTATTAAAGATATATAAGGATAAAGGATACTTTAGCAATTTAGAGACACATCTAGCATGAAGCTATGCCATTTCTAATAATTACTTCTCAAGAAGAGATCAAAACCTTTCAAATAGCAAATAGCGTCAAATTATAAATATCGGATATTTTTTATAGTTTATAAAAATTTCATTTTCCACTATTTTTCTATAGGTATATAGCTAGATATGCTCCAAACAAAACAAGCCCTATTTCATTAAAATCGATCCACAAATTTTGATTTTATTCGCAATGAAGTACGGAAACTCACTTAATAGAAATCATTTTTTTCATACTACAGAAGCATATTAGCTTGTGTATGTGTATTGTATGGAAATCACAGTTTTATTGACTGAGTTCCTTCACTTAATTGCGATTAAAATCAAAAGTTGTGGATCGATTTTAATGTATAATGACTTGTTTTTCGAAAATATTTGACTATGCGAATACTGAATAAAACGGAAATTGTTTATATTGATTTTTTATAAATTTTTTTAAAAACAAATTTTTTTATAAACTATAATATCCACTATGCTCAAAACTTTAATGATAAATAACTTTCGAAGGAGTGAAAGTATCGAAAAATCATTTAATACCTTTTTCGTAAAGCGTTAAATCCTCTATAAATTATATATTTACCATTGCGGTATGGTCAATTAAATGCAAAAAGTCCTAAATTGCCTTGTATTTTTATATGGGAAATGTCCCGTGATTAGGGCACGGTTTAATTTTAAAATTTCAAATTTTCTTCAGTTGGATATTTATTTTTAGAGCAAAACTAAAAATCAAAGAAAAATCAACTTTAGAAATAACGGACACAATAACAAATATGTATATGTATGTAGAATTTTATTATAATTAGACAGGGTAAAAATCCTGACCTTGTCGAAAATTTTTGAAATTATTCTATGCAAACATTTTTTGAAATAAAATGAAAAAAAATTATGTGCTTTGTTTCAAAAATTACGCATTTTTTCCTTGATCTAGTGCTTTTGAAATCGAAAAGTTGACAACGCTGGAACTTTAATAAAAAAGAGAGAATATTTTCAAGTCTCATTTGCATTTACTCAGGAAATTTTACTGCAACATGTTTGCATAATAAAAGCTGAACAGAAACAGTCATATATCTTATATCCACTTCAGTGTGTGCTGTAAAAATTATATGTACAATAGGGTGGCCATTATTTTTTAAAAAGTAACTATTTTTGGTCTCACCCCTAAAAAAGTTGAAGATTGAAGTAAAATAACTATCCAAAAATTTCACGACCTTGGACCAGGTGTTCCCGATCCGACTTACGATTGAAATTTTATTCAATTACACTTATGGATGGCATGAAGTCGAAAAATATGGCATCATAAAAAATTTTCTTCTGTAAAGTTGTTGTCTGCGAAGTTTCCAACAGCTTTTGCCTTACCGACTTTTATCTAAATCGTATACATATTTAACAAAATAAACAGCAAAATATCGAAGAAGCCAAGCTCATAACTATTAAAAAGGCAAAAGAAGCCCATAAATTTACAATTTCGGTAAACTTTTTCGTTTCCTAGAAATTTAAGTTTTCTTCAGTTATTTTGGCCGCAGAACGCGAATCTGCACCCCGCTTTTTTTATCAGGTGGCTTACTCTGTAATGCGATGCGAAAGAAAACTGTTCGCATTTGTATGCTATTTACATTGCAATGCGAAAGCATTTCTTTCACTTCAAATTACAGAGTAACCCCCCAGCTTTTCGAGATATACCGTTATTTCAGGCACTTGCACAACGTGCATGTATTAGCATAACAGGAGAAGGGTTTAGCCTATATATATATATATAATATATATATATATATATATATATATATATATATATATATATATATATATATATATATATATATATATATATATATATATATATATATATATATATATGTATATACATATATATATATATAATATATATATATATATATATATAGATATATATATATATATATATATATATATATATATATATAATATATATATATATATATATATATATATATATATATTATATATCATATATATATATATATATTATATATATATATATATATATATATATATATATATATATATATATATATATATATATATATATAAGTATGTATATATATATATATATATATATATATATATATATATATATATATATATATATATATATATATATATATATATGTATGTATATATATATATATATATATATATATATATATATATATATATATATATATATATATATAATATATATATATATATATATATATATATATATAATACTATACTCTATATACTATATCACATATATATATATATATATATATATATATATATATATATATATATATATATATATATATATATATATATATATATATATATATATATATATATATATATATATATATATATATTATATATGTATATATATATATATATATATATATATATATATATATATATATATATATATATATATATATATATATATATATATATATATATTATATATATATATATATATATATATATTATATATACAACAAACTCTGTACCATAGTAGTGATGCTACGAGTATCCGTATTCGTACTCGAATTGCCGAATATTCTTTTCTTTCATGACACTTGTATTCGTATTCATATTCGCTAAATTCAAGCGAATATTTCACGAATATTTTTCTTGTCAGTACAACAGTGCCTATAGCTTGCTGCGATGAAGAAATGTTGGTCAAAAAAATCCATTGACCTAATGTACATATGTACATGTTTCTAATTTTATGGCACATTGTAAAAAGTATCACAAAAATCAGAATATTTTCTGATGTTTCATCAGACATCTTTCCGACGTTGTTCAGACATGCTGGCATTTCTTTTTGAATTTCTCCTGAAAGTTCCCTCAGAGCTTCCTAGGACATGTCGCTCGTTTCCTTCGAATTTGGCCACTCTTCTGTACTTTCTGACGGGATTCACCAAAAAATGAATAAAAAAATATGTTCGCTGGGCACACACAGCCATATCCACATAAATACATATATAAAATGTGAACGAGTGAAACATAAGAGTTTTTAGGTACAAATGCAACAAAAAGAGTACAAAATGGGGACCTACTTCCTTTTTCTGCTATTTAGCTTTTTTTGTTGATGTTTTTGTTTTTGGAAGTATTACATGACTTCTGTTTTTATAATTTTGTCTTTTTTGCTGTTGTGGTTGTTATTGTCATTTGTTTGCATTTCTTTCTCAAGTCATTCACGTTGGCTGCACGGGAGTGTAGATATGTAGAGCAGTGTGTTGCGTCTGTGCTTCAGGTCATGAAACTTTAATAATGTAAACAAAAGAAACGAGTCAATGAAAATCATTTATTTTTATTGTTGGTAGTTCGTTGCAACATTCGTTTACATTTCAATGGACGACGAAGTCGACAGATGTTGACGACGTTAGTGTTGATGACAACGGTTGTTGTTGATGATGACCACGATAATAATACATACATTATTATTGTTGTTAACTATGTGATTTGTTCTGTGCACTAAAACGAAGAGATTTCTTTGCTTTTCCTTCAACTGCAGTAACGGAACCGGAAGCAGACACATATTTTGTGTATAAAATGTTTAGCAGCAAAAAACGATAAAGTAATGCGACTGCCATAAAAATTTCACTTGACCCTTATTCGCGCTTTTACTATTAGACTCGTATTACATATCAGTACATACACACACTCATATTAAGTGCAACGTCATCAAATATATATACAGTGAAATCGCGGTAATGTGAACTCCCACAATAGTGAACTATCCACTAATGTGAACACTCATTTTCTTATATGAACTCTCTAATTGTGAACAAAGTTTAACGGCTCTAAATAGTGAACAACAGTTTTTTGCAGAAAACCAACTCGCAACAGTTAAATAAGCTGGTGTAATACATGTTGTGCATTTAAAGCCGAACATTTGTGTTGCTACGTGTTACTCTCAAATGTTTTGTAACCTCTTCATGCTATTTTCTCCTAGTTTTTTTATAAACTTTCGTTGTTCTTCTTTATTTTAAACTAGGGATGTAACGATACGCCATTTTGCCGATCCGATACCGATACCGATATTTAAAAATAAATATCGCCGATACCGATTCCGATACCGATACGAATATTGAAATTGAGTTCAAGTTTAGGTTAACAAAACTCAAGTGGAATTTTTTTATTATACAAAATTACATTATAAGAGAGAATATTTAAAATTGATAAAACATTGGAAGTAATTTTTAAGGAGCTACATTTTCTTTGCTTCCAAAAAACCTATATTAAAAATATGCAGATAATTAGTAGAAAAGCAAGAAAAAATGTTTAATTCCTTTATAATTTTAAAACATACTCGCCATGCTTTTTAAAAAATCGATTTTTTAAAGGACATTTATCAACTAATATTCTTCTAAATAACTTAATAGCTTAATTATTAAAAGACTTCTAAGTTTATATTTATTCACTTCAATTTACATGAAAATACAATTCTGAGTTTTTAAATTCGCATAAAAAAATTGTGAAAATGGGTAATTTTTTATCCTTTTCCCTTGAGGAAAAATCATTATAGAATACCGAAAAAGAAATTTGTCCTAGCATCGCTTCCAATTCGGTAATCGAAAAACAGAACTTCTTTCAATGGCAAGGATATGTAAAACTAATTAGAAATTATCCAAATTTGCAATACTTCCAGATCGCGAATTCTACATTTTCATGACTTCTTTGGTGTATCTTTTATTTTGCTGGAATAAGATTTAAAAAACAACGACTTGAATTTGAATTCATGGTAAAATTAACAAAAAATAAATAATTTTTTTACAAAATAACAGCATAAAATATTATTAATTTTTAAAATTGATATTAATAAGATTTAAAAAATAACGAAGTTTAATTCATGGTAAAATCGAAGAAAAATAAATTATTTGTTAAAAAAAACTTTGAAAAAATTTTTAAAAGTATCGTCGTATCGACAGTAAAATATCGCCGATACCGATGTATCGGAAAATCTGAAGTATCGCCGATATATCGGTATCGGTATCGGTATTCGTTACATCCCTATTTTAAACCTTGCATTGGCATTGGTATTAAACTAAAAGTGAATATATGTATGCAAATATATTAGTTTGAAATATATTTTATGTTATATAAGTTTGGTGTAAAGGGTATAGATTTGAAAATAGATTTCAATTGAAATCTATTAGATTTCGCTCTGGTGTAAATGTGGTATTATCCAGTAAAAAGTTTCATATGGGCATTTCCATGAAAGTGACAACCACGACTGAAAATATTAAAATTTTTTTAAGATATGATAAAGAGGAAAAAACAATCAAACTTTACTATACAGAGGAACTTATACCTTACTAAAATTTTTAAATATCAAAAATAATAGCTTAAACTGAATATCTATTTGACTAATTTGAAGACAGTGCAATAAACTATTTTCGCTTCTCTAGCGACTAAATTCAGTTATTTGTAACATTGCAATTATACTTTCAATTTAATGTTCCAACATAAAAGAAAAAGTTTCGGGTGGACAGATAAAGATAGAGTTCGACTAACTGTATATTTTTTATTTTATGTGCACGCTATTCTAATGTCACGTACATAGTGCAAAAGCATTATTTGCCTACGTCATTTGAATTTGGCCGGTCGCAACTGTTTCGGAATAAAAGTTTAAAGCAAGATATTTGTCGCAAACAAATATTGATCGACTTTTTTGTTTTCAATTTGGTATAATAAAATTTTTATAAGCATTTAAAGTTGTAGTACTACAAATGCAACTAAATGCAAATGAAAAATGGCAAACTTTCCATCAAATTTCAAAATGATACAATAACATAAAGGTAGAACCTAGGGTATTCATTTAAACGGGTTTCTGCTTTAATCGGTTAATCGCTCGATTAATTAATCGAGGTTTTGGCTTAATCGGTTAATAATCGGTTAATTTCGGTAATAACCAGTTAACCGATTAATAAAGTTCTTTCATAAATCAAGTAATTTCAACAAATAAAAATTCATAAATTATCTATTATTTTGAACTTATTAGTAAAAAAAACAATAACATAACAAACATAACAATTCTTGAACTAAATCAAGCAAAAAAAAATCGTAAATATATATTCATTAAAAAATTAACAAGTTTGTGAGATCATTATATCAGTTATTTCAATATTTTAAGGAGATCTTCTAAAACAATCTTTTCATAAAACTTGACATGGAAAAATCCTTTCATTTATCGTAGATATCGAATATCTAGTTTCTCAGTCCTTTTCCTGGGTCTCTCCAAACTTATAAAATTTTCCATTATGCCATTAGAGTCCTGTTTTAATTTTTTTCAAATTCTTAACACTTCAAATTGTTTCGGTTAATTCTGTTAAAGCATTTCTTGTATTACTATCGATAGTTTCTTCTGTTGTAAGGTCATCCATCATCTGACTCATACTGGCAGAGCTCAGCGACGAACATTTTGGAATAAAGTTTATTAAAGAATTTCTTAGTTTCCGTTTTTGCACTGTATTTTAAAACACTCTATCCTTCTAGCAAGGATATATTCCTGAGTGGACGTATAAAATAATTAAATTCGTCTCTCATTAAATCTAATCCTTAGATTTTTAATTAAATCGTTGGCAACAGTATTATTCGATTTTATAAAACTATTAAACGAAAATTTAATACATAACTCCCTCAAGTTCAATTAGAGTAGCAGAGTCTTTACTAAACTCTTTTATAGCCACGTCCAAAGATTTGAATGTTTTACTTAAGTTGAAATCACTGAACACACTTAGTTGTTTGTATGAAAAATAATTTCTATACACATACATTTTGTATATGAGACGAAACAAATAATTAAACACACAAAAAATACATTATAATACTACAAAATATGAAAAAATTTCTTACGTCGATTAATCGGTTAATCGACTGAAATGAACCGGTTTAACCGTAAATCGAAAATATCCAATTTTAAATTAACCGGTCAGTTAATCGGGTAGTAAATAACCGGTTAACCGATTAACGGTTAACCGAATGAATACCCTAGTATAACCTCATTTGACGTAGAAAATAAATTTTTACTCTAGTCCAGATTATTTGATTACTGATTTTTATAAACAGAGAGAGAAACGTTGCCACACATATATAAGGGCAAGTTTGTATTTAGGAATGTTTTCTGAAATGTGTAATTTGTGTCTTTCGTTCGCTGAAAATTATTGTATTAGATTATTATAGATGTATTATTATACTCATGAAAGAGCGATTAAAATACAGCATTTCGGCAATAAAAACTCAAAGCGAAGATGACAAAAGTTTGGGAAAATTTTGAACAAGCGTTAAAATTAAAAATCGCTAAAAACACTTTTGTCGCGGAAATAGCGAAAATTCGCGAAAAATTGCAAAATTCCAAAAAATCCCTAATATGTATTCATTAAATATGGTTAAAATGGTATGGAATGAAAAAATTCGGAAAAAATCGCGAAAATTTCGAAAAAACTTGCTAACATCACAAAGTTAGAAAAGTGTGATAGTGATTAAAAATCGGTAGAATTACCAAAAATCAGAGAACTGGCAAAAAAGCACTTTTCAAAACTGCAAACAAGCCTTAAAATTAGTTAAAAATAGCTAATATTGCAAGGAATGCAACAAATTCTGAACAAATCGCGAAAATTACGCAAATTCGCAATATTCGCGATAAAAGTAATTTTTGTCAGTTTTTGGTTTTTAACAGTTTTACCAATTTTTTAATCAATAGAGTCCGACCGAAACCAGTTTTTTAAGCCGAACGCGAACCGAACCAATATTCGGCAAAAAAGAAACTTGCCGAAACTTTTTTAGCATTAACTGATATTGAAATTTTAAAAACTTAATAGAACTGAAAAGTCATATATTTTATTAACGGCCCTTTTCACAATGTTATTAAAAGTTAACGTGGTCTTTAACGGCAAATTCGGCATACAAAACTCTGCGTTAAAGTATACGTTAACTGTACACTGTGTAAAAGGGAGTAAGAGCATTTCTACATACATACAGAGTCAGTCAAAATAATAGTAGAAATTGAATATACAGGCAAAGCTTTAACGAAAATCCGATATAACGAACGTTTAATTTTTTAACAGTAACTACCTTATATAGCGAACGTTTAAGAAATTTTATACTCGATATAACGAATATAAGAAACAAATTTCATCAACAAGAAACGAAATCAAAACAGTAGAGAATATTAAAACATGGAACGTGTTTAGAAACTCATTGGCGGTCTTCAATGTTTTGTGCCAATGATCTTACGAAAGCGCATAGGCAAAATGTCGTAGCTTTTTTTTTGAAATCTTGGATTTACGAAAAAGCTACAATATTTTGCATTTGCTCTTGCGCAAGACCATTTACACCAAACACTGAATACCGCCATTCTATAATATTTTTATCATATTAGCATGAACTTTTACAGAAAACATTTATATTTATAGTAAAAGTGAACAGATTTTAACGAAGTTGAAAAGGGAATCAAGTATGCAACATGCATTTTTAAAGTCCTTAACATGTGCATTGATGGGAAAAGAAAAAAATATGGATTCGGAAACGATCTAGCAAAGGATAAATTTCTGTCAAGGAAGAAAGCTATCGAAAGACGAGTAAAAAAGTATAATCCAATCTCTTTAGAAAGTTAAAAAAACCTTTCGTAAAAAGAAACGGTAGGGAAAAGTTTCAATTTATGTTCTCCACTATGAGTACTTTTATTTCTTTATATAATAATAAGCTTTACAATCGAATACCATTTCTATGCAAGCTTCGTTAATCCATGACAACTCCCTAAAGATGGGCAAATATTTAAAGTTATTGATATACATAATTGCCTTTTTAAGAAGTTAGAATCTACATACATATATGATGCAATCCCAATTTTTAACATTAACTGCAAATTTGATTTAACAATAACTGGTTATTTGATCAAAATTTTAAACTTAAATGCAAAATAATTGACTTTTCAACAAAGAGGGCAATAGAAAATTGTTGTGTAGGTATACAATAGCCTAAAATTCTGATTTTTTTTAATATCATTAGTCTATATATTAAAAAATATATGGTAAAAAATCTTCGCGATATAACGAATTTTTCGCTATAACGAATGGGCCTGATAATATAACGTTCGTTATTCCGGGAGTTGCCTTTATTTCATTTCATCGAGCAAATATAAAACTTAAACATTTACGAGCATATGACTAATAAAAACCTGGCATGAAATTAGCTTAAATGATGAATAGAACTGGAATATTGGGTTCGGTACACATACATTGAGAAGTGTTTTATCACTCGATTGATGACGTTACAAAAGCACCAATCAAAAAGTTGAGTCGGAATAACTAAAAAAATATAAAAAATTTTAGGCGCCAAACAAGTTGAAAAATCGTTACGTTTGGCGAGAAATCGCCATATCTGACAACCCTGACAATAACAACAAACAAATAGTCACAGTTTTAAGTAACAATGATTTTTAAAACACGTTCACTGTTCACGATGTTCTTTAAAAATCACGGGATCCCTAATCTCTACTTAGGAAGAAGGGGCATATGACCACGGATACTTTCTTGTTTTATACTGGTCGGGTTCTAGTTTTTTAAACTTGTTTTGTTTATTTCATAATTAATTAATTTAGTAAAAGAATTTATAAATTAAAATCAAAAAATACTGAAAGGGCTCCTATGAATAATTTTTGTCAAATCAAACAACGCAGTTGCTGAAACTAAAATTAGTTTTTACTGTTACATTTTAATGTATGTATATAACAGCTAAAATTGAAGCATTTATTGAATCAGGAAAATTATTTATTGAATTTAAAAGTTAGTTTCAACAAATGCTTGTCTGAAAACAAAATTTGAAAAAAATTCTTTGTACGTTATTAACAGGGAGGGGGACTTCATGCACTAAAAAAAGGTATTTTATGCACCTAAAATATGTCATAAGAACGCGAAATATGCACTAAAAACAATCAAATATGCACTTGTTTTTTAAATTTTTATTCAAACTAAAACATACCATTTCAATTCGGTCTCATAAGGAAATATAAATACGTGCACAGAAAAAAAATTTCATTTTCTGTAAAGGAATTCAATGAAATAGTAAATAGTTTGTCCATGAACGGACCTACAAACGAATTTGTAAATATAGACAAAAATACCTCAACATTTCATTGAAAAAAACTTGTTTTTTCAGTGAACAAATTGTTTAAATCTATAAAACAATTTGTCTAAAAATATCTACAAATTGAAGACAAAACAGCTTGCTAAGTCAAACAAAAATATTTACTGGATTTTCTGAAAAATATCAAACAGTATTTCTGTCTGAATTTAATAAACAATTAGTCTAAAAATGCTAACAATTATTAAGCAAAATAATTTACTTAATCAAACAAAAATACAAGCAAAATTTTTGTCTGTGTTATCATCATCATCCATTAAGCATTTATGAGATTTCACTTTGTTAAAGGTCTTCAAGTCTGAATGTTTATCTAAATACTCTAAAAAAATTAATGAGAATTAATGCAACGACATTAACTAATCGATTCACTCAAAAATCTTTTGTAAACAAACTTGGTACAATTGCATTCCTCTTGCTATGATTGTGGTTGTTGTTATTTGTGTGTATGTCGTCATCGGGGTGGTTTTTTAGGGCACAGATTTTCTTGTTGTTTTTGGTGTTTCCGTCCTAAATAAAAGTTAAACAAACAATTCATTGATTATGTACAGAACATTTACTGAAAATGAAATTTATTTTTAGACAAACTTTTGCTTGAAAATTTTATGGTGATAATTTTTTCTGTGTACCCACTATATTGCGGGGGTAAATAGAAACTAAAAAATACTCGTAAATTTTACATGTAAAAATATAATTTACTTCATATTTTCATATAAAGTTCAATCTATTTAGTCTTAGAAAGTTTTTTAGATTTAGATCAAATATGTAAGCTCATTTTGTTATTTTTTAAAACGGAAACTTTAGACAATACGTAAATTAGTTTGTAATATTATTTTTTACAACAAATTAAAAAATATGCTTATTTTTTACATGTAAAACTGAAATTGGTTTCATATTATCCAATGTAAAGTTCAATCTATATATTTGGTCTTAGTAAACTTTTAAGATTTAGATCACGATACTTTTCTTTAAATTTAAATACTGCTACCTTCGATTTTGATTTGACAAAAAATTTTTTGTGAAATTTAAATTTATTACGAAATATGACAAAAAAAATGCTTTTATAACAAAAATATGTAAAAATATGCATTTTCATCAAAATATGCAAAAATATGCACTAACAAGTCGATGCCATTTGTAACCAAATTCATTATTTCGTAAAGCTATTTCAGTTTTGCCATAATCCAGCTTAAGGGAAAAAACATGCATTCTAATATCATAAATCAAAAAAAAATATCCCAACAAAAACAAATTTGATAGAAGAAAGCAGTAAGATTAATTAGAAGGGCTTCGGAGATGCGCAAAAGCACACAGTGCATCCCCTCTGCCTTACGAGGATGCAATAACGTAAGCGAGTGAATCGAGCTCTAAAAATGCCAAAAACTTAAAAAAATAAAGCATATCGCGAAAATGTCGAAAATTTGCGAAAAATTGCAATATTGGAAACTAGCCCCAAAATTGTAAGGAAAGTCAAACACTCGGGAAAAACGAATAAATTATGAAAATTTGCAAAAACTTGCTAAAATTTTAAAGATTACAAAGTACAATATTGAATAAAACCCCTTAAAAATTAAAGAAAGCCAGAAAATTGGGGAAATTACGCCTCTCGCGAAAAAAAGTGAAAATTCGCGAAAAATTGTAAAATTTTAAACAAGCAATAATTTTGATTAAAAATCGCTAAACCTGTGAGGAATGCAAAAAATTTGGTAAAAATCGCGTAAATAGCGAAAATTCGCAAAAAATTGCTAATAGCGGCATGATAACAAAGTCAACTATTGCCTAAAAATCGGCAAAACTGTAAGGAAACTGAAAACTTGCAAAAGGTCGCGTTTATCGCGAACTTTGCAAAAATTCGCGAAAATTTGCAAAAGCGGAAACAAGTCCTAAAATTGATTAGAAATCGGCAACACCATTTAAAACGAAAAATCGCGAAAAAAAATTGCAAATTAGCGAAAAATTGCTAGATGTATTAAATAAATCACTAAACCTGTAAGCAATAACAAAATTCGTTTTTTGTCATAGATTATTTACTGAAAATGAATTGATTACATTGCATTAACATTTAAAATACGACAAAATAACGATACAACAAATTTGTCTGTTCACAAGCACATAAGCAAGTGTCGTCTTTTTTTAAACGATAAGACATACGACTGAGCTTGTGAATTGAACAAATAATTTTATTTTGAGTTGTAAAAAACGTATTCCAATATTAAAAAATAGATGTTCTTATTTTATAAAAAAGAAAAACCATAATTAATTTACTCCCTGGTGCAGCTCCAGACTTAGAAAAGTATGATTCTGAAAGCTTGACGTCTCCTATACAACCATTTTAGTTTTTAGAGAAATCCATTTAGTAGCTTAGAAGTTCCACCTCAATAAAAGGTCAGATTTCAGCAGTAACAACATTAAAGTTTATGCAATCATTTTACACAAAACTATACCCACATGTGACAGACACAAGCAAAAATTATTTTCGCTTATTCAGAAAAAATTTTTTTTGGCAGAACAATATGAAACACAAAAATTTTTAAGGGCATAGACACTTACACGGAAAAACTTACGTAAGAACATCCCATCTCACAGACAGACATTTAACTAATAATGGGTTTATATTTTGGCAAACACTAAAATATAGGCCTAAATGTTTGTTTGGAATTTTGTGTTTCCCTAGATCGTTTTTTTTAGTTTTTAAAGTTTTTTCAACATGCAAACGGAAATGATTAAATAAATGTAGCATTTCATTTCAAAAGACACAGAATGAAGTCTAAAAATTTTGTTATGCAAGTAGATAGCATAAAATGAAGTTAAATAAGACGGATATATAACCTCAACTAATTATTAACTCATCTAATAGAATAATGTCTCAAGCAACCAGCGAAAAGATAATAGAATCTGGATTATCATACTAGAAAGAATTTCAATGTATTTATTTTAATAGAAAATTTAATAATTTCTTTATATGGATTTATTATGAAAAACCAAGGGCCAAAATAAGACATTACCACAAACATCACAATTCTTTTCGCCGTACGCAAGAATGCAGTAATGCTAAGTTTTTTTCGATTTGGCACCATATACACGACAACGATATCTCTTGAGCCGAACAATCGACGTTTTTTTAGAGGGTAAAGCGTAGTATGCAGTTCACACTGAAATTCAGGATTGGAGTTTTGCATTTATTTTATACAGAATTTTGTTTGCATACACACAAATTTATCTATTTTTTTAATTTACAACACACAAAAACACTAAAAATTAATTAGAATGTACGACAAATTAGAAATGTCAAAAATTCCGTCACCAACCAATTGTCTGAACATTAATTTTTGTTTTAGTTGACGGAACAAATTCTCCACTTATTGTTATAACACAGCGTCTTCACGAGACATTAACTTTGAGATAACATGAGAGAAAACGTCGGCAGAATACTAAAAACAAAATGTCGAATTTTCTCTTAATCTCATATTAGGGGAAGACGTAATTTTACTTTTCCGATAAGATTTCATTTTATGCAAATGCTCATCGAGTTAACATGTACCACTTTTGCATAATTAGTTGTTTTATTTTTAATTTTTCACACAAATTTAAATTTACAAATCAACTAAACACATTTATTCATTTATTTAACACGAAAATTTTATCAAAAACATCGCTTTTTATTTATTTTATTAAACGCTCACACATGCACACTATTTTATTTTTATGTACATGTGTTTTTTGACAGCTCATCTCATAAGATTATTGTTATAAGAATTCTTATAGCAACGCTCTCATAAAAATTCCTATAACATTGAGATAACACTAATTTGAAGTCTACACGTAACATAATTCTCTCTGCGATTGAATTTGACCATCTTACATATTATGTTACGTGTAGACCTCAAGTAACACGCCTGTAACACACAATAAATGCCAAAATTCCGTGTACTTTTCTTTTGGAACTGCGAACTAGTAAACGGAAATTTCTTTAAGAAATTTACCAACCTGAATTTCAGTTTGTTTTTTTACACATACTTCTTATGGCAGCCTGAATTTCAGGCAGAGCTGCATACTACGCTTAAGAGCTGATTTTGATTTCATTCGGAAAGGTAGCTCAAAATTTTGTTTAGAAAAAAATTTTTACAATTAAATTATGAGTTTATATCAAAAGGTATTTAATTATTTTGCCTTGAGTTCGGTTTTAACTTAATTTTCAATTAAATTGTATGTTTATTTAGAGATAAATGTGAAGCATGTATGGAAAGAAAAATTTAATTGCACGGAAGGTTGAACTGACATGTTTCAATAGCTCCCGCTAATCTCTTCAAAATTCTTTTCCACTTAGACCATTAAGATATTAACTTTTTTCTTTATGTCTTGCACAGAAAAAACTAAAATACGATTTCAATTACGAAAACTGCAGATTCAATTAATTGTGTTGTTTAATTTCAACCAACGACTAAAATTGTATATTCAAGCACTGAAATTAAAATTTTGAATTACTCAAAGTTTGTAAAATTGCTTAGAAAATTTTGTGTTTGATCACATTCAGTTACGAAAGCAATTGAAACTAATTGTAATTTCTGATCAAGTGTATTAATTGAAATATTTTTAGGAATAATTTTTTCTGTGTCTGTTAAGCTTCTTGTTATTTCTCTACTCTAGTATGAATTACCATTGATAATTACAAGTACTACTGTGTGAATGTTTGTTTGTTCAGTTTATTTGAACATGTACATTAGGGTGGCAATGAAAACCAGTTTTGGAATTTTGTAAAAAGCTGTGCGGATTATTGTGGCACTTGGTCTAAAATTTACGTGGTGAACATTTTAGCCAAATCGGGTAACTCTCAGGCATGCCGCATTGAGGTCAAAATTCAAATTTTGTGATATTTACGAAATTGAAGCTCAATTTATGTTAAACTATATTTCACTAAGCATATGTCAAAATTTGGCCAAAATCGGACAACTAGGATATTGGACCCCTAGGGGTCAAATTTCAAATTGTATAAAATTTGCCAACACTAAGCTAGATTTACATAAAACGAGATTTCAGTAAGAGTATGACAATATTTGTGCCATATCGATTAACTGTGAGGGCTGACCCCTAGAGGTCAAAGTTAAAATTTTGTAAAATTTATCAAAATTCAGCTCAATTTTTGTAAAACAATATTTCAGTAAGCGTATGTCCAAATCTTCGACAAATCGGAGAAGTGTGAGGCTTGACCCTTAAAGGTCAAAAAAGATTACAAAAGATAAATACCAGCGGCAGTATTTATTTCAAAAAATTTTAAAAACAACCAATTTGAATTTTTACGAGGGCGGATTGATATTGAAGCTACCTAGCGCTAGATGGCAGCACAAACACAAAAACTTTGTTTTAGAAATTGCGATCTGTCAAACGTCAGCTGTTAAAATTTCACCCAAATTCATCGATTAGTTTATTTGTTGTAGTCGTTTAAAGTAAACAACTTTTGTGTTTCTTGAAAAATGGAAAAAAGTGAATTTCTTGCAGTGATTAAACACTATTATTTGAAAGGGAAAACTGCGAAAGAGACAAAAGAAAAGCTCGATAAACATTACAGTGAGTCTACTCCGTCAGATTACATGGTAAAATATTGGATCGCTGAATTTAAACGCGGCCGAACAAGCACTGCAACAATACCATCAACAGGAAAGCCAAAAGAGGTGGTTACTGAAGAAAATATCAAGAAAATCCTAGATATCGTTATGAATGATCGCCGAGTCAAGTTACGTGAGATTGTTGAAATGGTAAGCATATCATATGAACGTGTGTTCAACATTTTGCATGAACATTTGCATATGAAAAAGCTATCGGCAAGATGGGTGCCGCGTTTGCTCAGTTTCGAACAAAAACGAGCTCGACAGACAACTTCACAGCGGTGTTTGGACATGATAAAGCGTAATCCTGTTGGTTTTTTTGTGTCGATTAATAACTGTTGATGAAACGTGGGTCCACCACTACACACCTGAAACCAAAAATCAATCGAAACAATGGGTGGAAGCTGGTGGAAGTGCTCCGAAGAAGGCGAAGACAGTGAAATCGGCTGGCAAGGTTATGGCCACTGTATTTTGGGATGCACACGGAATATTGCTTACTCATCGATTATCTTGAAAAACATCCACAAGCACAGGAAATAATTATCGTGCATTATTGGATCAATTGATTGATGCAATCAAGAAAAAACGACCACATTTAAAGAAGTGATTATTTTGAGGGGTTCTCAAAATCGTATTATTCAGATTGTATAAAAAAGTTGGAATATCGTCTTACTAAGTGTATTGAGCTAAAAGGAGAAATGAATGGTTTTTGAAAAAAAAAAGTTTTTTTTTCTACTTAGGTAGCTTCAATATCAATCCGCCCTCGTATGTATGGTTTTGAATTTCTTGAATTTTTGTAGGTTTTTATATTTTTCAAGTTTTATATTATTTTATGATTATTTTATGCTTGTATGATTATTTTTCAAACAGGGGGTGAGCCTCACAGTTGTCCGATTTGTCCCAAATTTTGGGTCAATAAGCGCATATTAAAGTTTTTTTTTTTTTTTGTAAATTGAGCTTAATTTAAGTAAATTTTATAAAATTTTAAATTTGACCCCTAGGGGTCAAGTCTCATAGTTGTCCGATTTGGGCAAAATTTTGACATACGCTTACTGAACTATAGTTTTACATAAATTGAGATTAAATTTGGTAAATTTCACAAAATTTGAATTATTACCTCAATGCGGCACACCTGAGAGTTACCCGATTTGGTTAAAATTTTCACCACCTAAGCTTTAGACCAACTACCATAACAATCTGCACAGTTTTTTTTAAGTTGAAAGAATAAAAATACATTTCATTGCCACCCTACATCCTTTTTGCTAGGTGCCTTTAGAGTTTTAACAATTAAGTTCATGATTCATGATTCAATTGTTTTTAGTAAAATATTTCTTGTCACAGGTATTTTAAATACCTATTCTAGAATTTCTGTTTTAATATTAAAGCTTTTTTCTTTTAAAATTTATAGCATTATTACCAAAATTAAAAAATATAATTTGAAAAGTTTTTATGTTAGTTGAAAAAATAGAAAATTCATAAATGGATATCAGCAAAAGAAAAGAGACAACAGCACGTGCACAACACATACTTGAAATAGGACACACAGCTGATTTTGAAAAAGTAAAAATACTAGATAAAGAAAAAATGATGAGGAAGAGATATACCAAAGAAAGTTTACACATCCAAAAGAAAATAAATAAAACTATGAATCTCAAAGAAGATACAGACAATATCAACGCTAGCTACAGAGTTGCGATTAAATAAACAGTGTTACATAGTTTAATGCGTTTCAAACGTTTTTGTTTTTATTTTATTTTCAATGTAATTTAACACTAAATTTGTAAGTTAAAATATTTCTTAGTTTTAAATATGTACATAAAAACTATACAATTATTTTATATTATTTTTATTTTTTGAAAATAAAAAACAACCCCTGAAGAAGTCGACAAATAATTGACGAAACGTCGGGAAAATTTGTAACTATACTGTTTAATTACTTGGAAACATAGGCCTTATTAGCTTAACAAGTTTAGAAAATCAACAGAGATAGAAAATTCATATTTTTTTTAATATGGCAAACACTGTTGCCATAAGATAAAGGAGCAAAAGTTCTAAAATGTTCTACAGCACATATAAACAAGTCCTAAAATTATTTGAAATTTTTAATATCACTTTTTTCTTAGATATTTATTTTTTTAGTCCAGCTGTGAATGAAATATTAATAATAAAATATGCTAACTTATATAAAAAGGATAAAAAGACAGGTTCATATGAACCGATTTCATTGACGCTGCCGCCAGATATACCAATCGCATACGTTGTATAGTTCTACAGTATATACACGTATAACTGGCAGCTACATTTTTGGCTTATTTTTGTATTGAATTTGCTTTTCAGTAAGCTGATTAAACTTAATAGACGCTTTAAACATTTAAATTGGTCCTTTTAAAAATCCAGAGCCAAAAAAATTTTATTATTATTTTTTTTTAAGAGAAGTAACACAATCAGGCAATTAATGCCTACCAGTTAATTAATTAATGTGTTACCTTCTTTGGGAAAAGGATAGAGTAGGGAAAACAGGTGGTGAAGTGGGAGAGAGATAGAAAGCTTAATTCATTTACAACCCTGCTATTGCGCATTTTTTGTAGAGAAGTGTTGCAAGCCTCTCTGGTGTCAAGTAGAGGCAACGCGTTGTTTAAGCGTTGTTTAAGCGTTGTTTAAGGCTTGTCTGAAAGTAGTCTTGAACTCAAGACCTCAGGGTTTGTAGTCAAACGCGCTTACTACTCAGCCAACAGCACCCTACTAAACTGGAATGCTTTATCGCAATTGTACCCATTTTTATATCGCTGAGCTATTGAAGTAAATAGCGCTAGTGACATAACGCACTTTCCGAACAAAAATTTTTTAAATCTATAACATTATTCATAACTTTGCAATTTGGTTTAAGGTATTATCTATAGAAAATAAAATTGAGTTCATGAAATAAAAAAGTGCAAAAAGTGCCAAGTAATTTTGAAACTAGCACTTACCACTTTTTTGAAAACTTTTAGTGCTAACTGATATAAAAAATGTGCTAAATCTAGCACTAAAGATGCTAAAATGGCAAGCCTGATGGCAAGAGCTTATATTTTATAACATGTTTAACCCTTTATATCTCGATGTTACAGATATGTTACAAGTTTTTAATTTTTATAGAATTTTAAATAATTATTATTAAATTAATTATGTATTGACCAAAGTCGTCAGCAAATAATCGGTATTGTTTTTTTCTGTGTAAGTAAAAGTTATTATCAAAGAATTGTTTATTAACTTTTATAAAATTATTGAACTGAAGAAAACAAATAGCAAGCTGCTAGTTTTGTAAGTTTGGTGAACTATGCCATCCGATGGTTTTGAAAAAAGGTTTCGCTCTTTCTTTTCAGCTGCGTACTACCAAATGGAAAGTTGCGTGAAAACTTTTCAAACATGAATTTCAGTCTGTTTTTTTTACATACTTCTTATGGCAGCCTGAAATTAAGGCAGACCAGCGTACTAGACTTTATTAAGTTTTTTATCTATGCTAAAAAATTTTAAAAATGGACAAATCCTCTTTGTAAAATGGGGACGGAAATTTTCCAATTGTCAAAAGCAATCAGCCTGTTCGTAGAATCCGATACGGAATTGGATTGGAAACGGAATTTTAATCCAATTCCAATTCTGAATGGGTTCATGAAAACGTGACGAAATTGGTTTGTCCAAAAAGTGTTCATTTTCGTTTCAAATTCAGAATATCGTTTACAAAGTTGTATATTTATTGATTAGAAGATGGGAAAAATATGTTAAATGCCTAAATTAAAGAGCTCCCTGAACTCCAATTCTGTGACAATTAATTCCGTTTCTGAACGGAAATTTCCCAAATTCAAGCAGAAACGGTTTTCATGAACGCAATCAACCGGTTTTGTGGAGAAAATGATGCCAAACTAATCCGTATTGGATTCTATGAACAGGCTGATTTATTGGAATTTATGACCGCTTAATTCCGTGTTCGAACGGAAATCTTCTAATTATTTTTCGTTGGACACAAATACGGTTTTCATGAACGCAGTCAGCTGGTTTTTATGAGAAAGTGTTGCCAAACCAATCCGTATTGGTTTCTATGAACAGGATGAATATAAAAAATGGTTGAGTTGGGTCGTAACATTGACAACTCAAACTAGTTGAGTTGTGAATCATAATAGGGGCCATAAGCGCTACTTGCTGCACAAATGGCAACCTCAACTGCACATAGTGGATCCTGCCGATAACAGAAGACGCTTTATCGACCGAAGTTTTGAGCTATAAGGACGCAGTGGTAAGTTGATTTGCATGTCAGCAACTCATAAAAATGTTAGTTTTGTCGAGAATAACTAAGTAAATGCGCTTAGAACATTAATTTTATCTTGTCAGAAAGGCCTTAGAGCATGGACAATGTATGCAATATACATACATATGTTTTATGGACATACATACATATATTGTTAATTTTTTTCTTTTCGTTGTTAGTAACAACTTGATACACTCATTTGGGGCCATTATTATAACTTGGCAATACAAAAAAAAAAAAAAAAATTTGTAAATACATTTAATTTTTTGTTATATCAATTAAATAAATAATTGATTTTGAACCTACAACGATTTTTGTAAATACAATTACGAAATTGTAAGTTGAAAGAAAATCAGAAAAATATTTTCAATTAAATATATCAACAACGAATTTGTTGACAACATTTTTTTTTATTTTCTTTCGTAGATTTCAAAATTATTTTAATTAAGATTATTGTTATGTCAACAATGTGAATTTTTGACTTTCGTAACAAATTTTAATTACCATAATTGCTGTATTAACAATATTTTTTATACACAATCACAACCCTCTACTTTTTGCTTATCAGCTAAAAACACTAAATGTCTTTGGGCGGAATAGAACCGGCGACCTCTGGACTAATAGACTAATGCTCATACTTCTCAGCTTCAGAGAAATTTGTTATTAAATACGCAAATAATGAATATACACAAAACTTGATTTGCTTTGTTTCATTTACGTGTGTGCAATCATTTCTTACATCAACAATGATGATTGCTAATTTTGTCACAAGTTCCAACAAAAACTTTAGTTGGCATTTTTAATCAAAAAAGTATTGAGTTTTCGCGCTATACATAACAAACAATTTGGTTAGTTTAGTTTGTTGAAAAAAATGTCTGTGTTTGTCGTGTGGTGACTACAAAATAAATACTTTGTAGAAATCCACTTGTTAAACAAATATAAACTTAAAAAGAAAATATTTAAATAATGAATGATTCGTTGCTTTTTATATTGCAAAATATCTTAAAAATAAACTTTTATTATAATTTGAATTGGAACAATAGACATTCTTTTTTGTAAAAAATATATAAAATAAAAATTGTTGGTTTTATTATAGCATATACCAACAACGTGATAAATTGGAAGGAAGTCAACATCGAAAGCCCCACAAACATCAGGAAGACATTCCTCTGCAGCATCGAACGTTTCACAAATGGAAATTTCAAGAGTAGCTGTTAAAGCACCACTATTTTGGCGTTCGGATCCAATGCTGTGGTTTAAGCAAATAGAGTCGCATAATGGCTGGCGTTGCTCAAGATGCAACGAAGTTCCATACCATTGTGGCATCAATTGAGAGCCATATTCTCGGAAAAGTGCATGACGTCATAATAAATCCACCTGAACAACAACAATTTAATTTGTTATATAAACTGAATATATTTTTGAATTTAAATTACATATTAACAATTGGAATTGTTAGTTGCAGTTAAATGATATTTTTTCTGTGTAATTAAAGGCAGGATTTTGTCGGACGTATAAATAGTTTATCATTATTACAAAATTTACTTTAATCTACCAGGGAGGATGAACTTGCCTTTAACATATCGCTCACTTTCAGTAAAAGTTGTAATACGATAAAATGTTTATCCAGCCGAAAAAATCTTGCCTTTAACTATTGCCAAGTGGTAATAATGGCCCTTAGAGTTTAAAAGAAAGTTTATATAAAAGGAGAACGATGAAAATTTTAAGAGTGACGAGTCAGCGTTTAAGTAATGGCAAAAATGAATGAACCAAACTTCTAAACAATCTAATCCAATCTATTAAGGTAAGAGCCAAAGCAAACCAAGCACCAACTCACCAACCCACCAACAAACCAACCAACTTAAGTGGGTACTTCTCTGCCAGTGCACTAGAATTCTAGATTTTATGCAGTTCTTCGCTTTGCATATAATGCCTCTTTAGCACATACCAAGTGCTGGTAATATCAGAGTAAGTATGTATGAGTTTCTCATTAGGGTTCTGTGGGAGGTGATTGGCGATGAATGGTTTTCTTTATGTAGATTCTTTATTCTCACATAGCAACTCTTGACTACTTTTGAACAATTCCTACTAATAGACAGACGTTTTCTTTTAATTTTACTACCGGAACTACGAAGAAGCGGTACAATTGGTATTGGAACTAAAACTTCCACCACATTTTTTTTATACAATTCAGAGTTGCCAGAAGCTGTCTGAACAAAATCATCATATGACGAAATAAAAATCATATTTTTATGAAAAAAATCGCAGTTGATTTTTGTTAATAAATAAGCAAAATCAATTAAATTTAATGAGATCCAATTCACATTATAAGTTTTGAAACGTGTTTACTTTTCTTTTATTAATATCCGATCACATATTAAAAATGCACGTTAAGCAAACGTTTACAAAGTCAATATCTTTATACCAACTAACAAATAATTATCCTTAACAAGTGGCGGAATCGAAACTTCGTCAATACGTCATACGGTTTTTACACAAATACAATTCGCTCGATTTACCGAATAGCAAATTCAAAAGAGCATGACCGAACAAAATCTATTTCTTTTGGAGTTGGGACCACACTTAACGTTTCTTTCTTTTCACACTATGCCTTTTTAGCCTGCCTTTTTTGACAGTTTCTTTGAAAACCCCTACGAAAAGTCACGCACATTTATATGACAGACTTTTTCTCCATGACATTTTTGACGGTTATGCTCAATGCTGAGAGTACGAAAATGACAAGGAGAAATATGAAAAAACCCCTCAAATTTCAATTCGTGCCTTTTTTCTTACCCCGCTAGCTTCTCACCTCCTCTCTCTCTCTCTCTCTCTCTCTCTAAAACTAAAAAAGCCTGCCTTTAAGCCAGGCGGGAAAGGCATAATGTAAATTGCGTGTTACCACGTTCGTTCATATATTAAAAAAAATCAAGCTAAAAAATCTTCGTGTATGGGAGAAATCAAAATTGTCGCTTACAAATCTTACAAAAAGCATAAGTTTTCTACTTACATTCCACTGAAAAATGCATCATTTTCATTTAGAAATACCTTTTTTACCGATTCAAAAAGGATTGCGACTACTTTATTTGAACCGAAAGATCCGAGGCAACACAGCCAACTACACAGAAAAAAATTTTAACATAAATAGTATGAAAAAATTTCTTAATCTATTGTTCATATATTTTAGTAATTTATAAATAAAAAACATGAATTCTTTATTTCATGCGCAGCATGAATTTAGTTTTCAATAACTAAATATATGAAATCAATGTTGCTTTGAAATACGTTTTAATTTCTTTTGTAAACAAATTCTAAAATGTTTTTTTATTTATATAAATTAAAAATACAATACGTTTATAGTAGTCTGTTTGGCAGAAAGGAAAGAGCTGTACCTAGTACAACAGACTATACAAGTTCAATATTGAATTTTTTAAAATATTTTTAAAAAGAAATATTAATTTATTTATTTAAAAATTAATAACAGGAATGAAAACATAACATTTATGAAAAAATTCCTTAGATATAAGTAATTTTTTTTCTGTGTACATAATTTTTGTACAAATATTACTTTAAAAGCTTCTCTGCTTACGGTGCACAGTGGTCTGAAAAATCATTCTAGCACGACATAAATCAAAAAAATTTTTGTCGCGAATTCCAATGATCATTACAGAGTCTTATTGTCAAATGGTTAAATTAACTTTTTTTCAACCATTATTTATCCAAGAAGGTCAAAACCTGTTGTTACGGCAATAGTAAAGTTGTTCTTTTATTAGTTGTGAATGATAAAGTGGCATGAGGCAAATATTTGTTTTTATTTTTGTTTTTTAATATTCCGTTGGGAAAGATGGTGGTATCTATTTATTGTTAATATTCGTACATTCTTAGAGTATTTTGATGTGCATTTAGTTCATTTTAAGAGTTAGGATATAAGTGGCCGAGAGTGATTTAATTCTCGTATTCAATTTTCACGAAAAAGTTATATATATAAGAATTATAATCACATTCAACAGAGCCACCTGACAAGTGAAAAGCAAATACACGTGAGCACTGACGATGGAAGTGTAGCGGCTTCCGAAAGTGGCGCTACTCTGTTCTGCTGTGTACGTTGAAAAATTAAGTTGATGCTAATTTTTCCCTTGTTCCTTGGAATATTAATCATGCCCAATTCTTTCTGAATATAACGTTACGGACCTTAGCCTAATAATCAATTTAGATACACAAAGCAAATACGTTCGAAATAATCATATTAATAAAAACAATTAGCTACTGGCTTGAGCTTTTCAAATGTTTACATGTTCATATATACTTAAGTATAAAATCAAACCAAAAAAGTTTGTTTTGAGTAGAACAAAAATCAGAAAAATGGGAATGAAGAAAAATAAACCGATGGACACGCTGGGAAAGTGCACTTTAATATCACGTTGAGAGTGATTTAATTCTCGTACTCAATTTTCACGAAAAAGTTGTATATATAAGAATTAAAATCACATTCAACAGAGCCACCTGACAAGTGATGATAAGCAAATACACGTGAGCACTGACGATGGGATTGTAGCGGCTTCCGAAAGTGGCGCTACTCTGCTCTGCTGTGTACGTTGAAAAATTAAGTTGATGTTAATTTTTCCCTTGTTCCTTGGAATATTCTTCAGGCCCAATTTTTTCTGAATATAACGTTACGGACCTTAGCCTAATAATCAATTTACTTACATATAGTTCTTCAAAAAAAAATTCGTCTACATACGAATACTTAATTTAATGTCAAAGGCAATAAAAGATCGCAAAATTTTATACCCGAAACCACTGTTATCAGATATGGCGATAAAAAATAGTTTTTGGCGATGAAAATTTTGAAATGGCGATTGGCGATATATTAACTCCTCGGCGATATTTTTGCTATATTTTTACGATTTCAATAAGATAGAATAATGTTATAAAGATTGCTAAGGTAAACGCTGCTTAATCTGGTAATACAATATTTTCTTGATAAAATCGACTTTCTGGCAGTTGTTTGTTGGTTGTTTTCACAAGTAACGCTTGTGTTAAAAGAATATTTTCTATTATGAATTTTAATGAAACTAAATTAAGAAATAAAATGGGATACGAACTTTTCAATTCATTACTTATAATAATATCATATATTTATATATGAATGTATAAATGTAAATAACATATCGAAGGCTTATATTCAAATAGTGCTATCTGCAAACACCAAACTTTTTAAGGAGGGCAAAAAATCGTTTCGTTCTCGCATTACTAAAGTTTTGCATAATCAATCTTTTAATAATATAAACCATTGGTAACATAGATATCAAGGTCTCGTACTGTCAATAAAATAATGACACCTCCCTTAACATATACGAGTACTGTGAATTCAACTTACGTGAGCGGCAATATTTTTCTCATTTCAACACACTTAAAAGAGCATAAATTTCGCACTTGAATATCCTTTAATTTGCACTTTTTCACACGCATAATAACTTTTTAGTTTTACTTAATTTTTTTACACTGTTTTAAATAAATTTTGTTGTTCTTTTACGCCCCTTTTCACAATATATGATTAAGAGTTAACGTGGATTTTAACGGCAAGTTTTGTATGGCGAAGTCTACGTCAAAGTCTATGTTAACTCTTAATCGTACATTGTGAAAAGGGCCGTTAATTGTATTTTTAAAATATTAACTTAATAACAACTGTATGTTGAAAGTTATCGATGCTTTGAATCATTTTTTTTCATTCAGCTGTATTGGATTTTTGTTTCTATTTGGGATAACAAATTTTAGTACCAAATAGAAAAATTTAAAAAAATTTTTACCAAATCAATATTTTTTGAGCACGAATGTATTAAAAAGCATTCTAAATTCATATTTTCATTAATTAATATAAAAATAATTGTGCAAACTTCTGAAAATTTATGTTTAAAAAATATGAATGATTTAGAATGTTTTTTGTTGCAACCAAGTGCGGTTTTAATGCTGTGGGGAAATTTTTATTTTAAACCAATACTAATACAAAATATTATACTAACGCATGCTTCGACTTGGGTTTTCGACAGCAGACTTAGGTTTTTGAAGTTTCAGGTTGGCCTCTATATACCCTATGATACAACTCCTTACTACTTTTACTACAATTGGAAAATTTTTTTACTTTTTGTATTGAAAACTTCCAGCTGTAGTAAAAGTAGTAAATTGTAGTAAGTAAACGAACAGACATAATATAAGCTGTTAATATTGTAGAATAATGATTGTTCAAAACTTTTAAAAATCAGGGAATGAAAGGAATTTTGCTCTCATAAAAATTTGTTTGTTTCCAGATAGCACTATTTGAAGATAAGCCCTCGATATGATATAACACATTCATTCCAATTGAAGATATCCAAAAGGAATGAGAGCTTGACACAAAACAAGTCATGTGAGTGGTTCCCAAGGATTAAGGTCTAGTTAGTAAAAACGTATTGCGTTCGTGGGCATCAGCTGGCAAAATCTGTAACATAAATAAAGCTTGTGGCTGTTTACTAAAAACGTATCGTTACTTTTGTCACGTAAAAAATCTACAGAAAGTAGATTTTTACGTAGCAAATGTCAAACTAATGACAAAGGCAAATACTAACAGCTGACAAAATTGTTTGAGGTGATACGTTTTCTATAACTAACACCTAAAGTTGAGCGGCACTGAAAATTCTAATGTTACACGATACGATTTTACTAAAGAGACCTTTAGCAACTGTTCAAGTTCCAGAACTTTATATGAAAGGGGCCGACAACTTCTACATAGTATTGTCATTGGAGAGGGCCAATTGATATAATTAAGATACTTAATGATAGGCTGAATACAATTGGTACAACATTTAACGCAGAAATGTTAATCAGATTTAATTCGAAACAAATGTATCAGAGAGGGAAATATGCAAGAATAATGATACTGCAAATAATGTGTACGAAAGTTTTGATTCCATAATTGAAATGGCTACTTAAATACACGTTATTTCTATTTTATGAGAATATTTAAATAGCAATTTTGATCTCTATGGACAAGTTTAATTTATCCTATTTAAATTGAACTTGTTTTGGTATCAGATATTTTTGAGTATTTTTTATACACCAGTATTTACATGTACATACATATGTATGTATATCTTTCTTATACTAAAGCTGCCATTACACTGTCTGAGTTTTCGTCTGACTTCAATGCCCAAAGTGAAGTATCGTGTTCAATATAACGCATGTATTATTTTTAATTTTTCGTCTGAGGTCAGTTTAAAATAGAAACTATGCTATTTTCATCTAATAGTACATTTACGTTAGCAGTGCTAAAACTGGTTTAAAGCTTTAAGCAAGTTTCATAAACAATACCATTTACATTGGCATTTTTGACATTTATTAGGTTTATCTTTGACAATATTTTATGACTTCATAGAATGTTTTGCCAAACCCAATATGAATATTTCTCTTATATTTTTAGTATTGCCATTCAAAAATAAAAACTGATTTGTGAATAGAATAATTAACGAAAACAGATTGTATACAACTGGTTTATCTAAGATACTTGTTTAATGATTTGTATAGAAAAATAGGTTATAAACAAGAAAATAAGCCCGTTTATCGATATAAACCACTTATAACCTATTTATGGGACAGATGTAAATGCACTATAACATACAATATGAGTTTTAAATGTCATATGCTTTAATAGTACATTTACATCTACGCCATAAACAGGTTAAAAGTGGTTTATGTCGATAAACACGTTTATTTTTTGGTTTATAACCTGTTTTCTCATACAAATTATAAACTAGTTTGTAGCCTGCCAATGTAAACTCGCTTAAAGCCTTAAGCCAGTTTCAGCATTGCTGATGTAAATGCACTACAAGTCAGCTATTGAAATCAGACGAAAACTGAGACAGTGTAAAGACGGCATAAGCCAATGTACACGCAAAGAAAAACATGGTTGAGGCAAATCATACTATTATGAAAATAAATCTAAAACTAGTATGATTCATACAACCTAATGTTTAATTGAATGTAAATATACTGATTTAAATTAATCATATTATATTTGAATATAAAAATTACTTGGTTCTAAATGAGAGATATAGGTTGTTTTCTTAATCATATTTTGATTAAAAATTGATAGCAGCTAAAAGAAAAATATATTTTTGAAATTAAATGTAAAATAAAATGTTCTAATCTGAAATGAGATACAATTTTTAAATACATTATTTATTTTCACATACATATGTTGACACATGTCTTATTAATTTATTCTTAGCTTTTATTGTTTTTTTTTTGCGTTCTATTTTTAGCCCCCGACCAAAAAATTTTACGCACCATCGTACAGCCCAAACGGCAGGTTCGATTTTTACTGTTTTTTTATAGATGACTTGATCGAGAGTCTGTTTAGCCATAATTGAAGAAAATTGGTCTAGCCGTGTGGAAGTTATATTCTCTTTTCTAGCTGTATCCTTTTGAATCTGAGTGTCTGTGGCACCGTTGTTGTTTGAAAAGTGCCTTGACTTAAAATCTTCTATCCCACATTTGAATAAAATCGGTCTAACCGTGTGGAAGTTATAATCCATTTCCTTGGGCTGTTTTTAAATTTATAATTTAATTTTTTTTTAAATAATGCGCACAGAACTAAAGCAAAAGCTTGAAAATAAAATATCAAACTGACAGACAAATATTCAATCAAAGTTAAAAATAAAAACTTTTTTAAAAACAGACAGCCATGTCTGTAAACATGAGTATGTGTCGTAAACTAATGAAGGTTCACAGACATTTAAAACAATAATAATTTTTTTGCTACAACTATAAAATATATATGGAAACATGACATTGTTGACACAACTATGCTACAACCGTTTTTTTCTGCGTGTAGCTTTTATAAATACTTCGATTTCCAAATTGCCGACAGTTTTTGATTCCCGGGAATCGGAAAAGATTTTGCTGCGTTCCCGGGAACCCGGGATTTCCCGATATATATTAAACAATGCTATTTCTAAAATTTTATTATATTTTTTATTGAAACAAAGTAAAAGAAATTAAATATCAGTAAAGCAAAGTTGATTGAACAGCATAATATAAATACGTAGCGGGAATTTAGTACCAATTGCTTTCAACGTACTTGTCCTTTAACTGGTGAAAATGGGAGTCGTTCTATATGATATCGAGTTGTGAGCGATGAAAGAACGAATTAGCTAGGAAAATAATTTTAGCAAAATATCCTATCTGTACAAGCAGATTTTTCCTACATCAAAAATATTTGTTTAAAGTACAGTAATTTTACTATTATTACAGAAACAAGAACAGGACAAGTACCTTAAGCTTGGATATATAACCTATCAAAGCGACATGTGAAAGTGACAGGTGTCTATCATATGATATTCCAGAACATAATCAGGTTGCTAGTTGTTAGCCTTGTGACAGGTTATCTTCCTTCTAGGATAGTTACATAATTCAGAACCATAAATTTAAAAGGAAGAACTTGAAAAATTTTTTGATACTTTATTTGAGAATAAAATAACTGAATATGTGTGTTCTGTACAAAATGGTCGCATATTGCAGTACATTATAATTCCCGAGATCGGGAAGTGAAAAATTGCTCTATTTCCCGGGAATTTTTCCCCGACACTTCCCGGAAACAAAACCCTAATAAATACACTATAGCTATTTAGTGTAAAAACTTTTTTTCTTAGTTTTCGTAAAAAATATAATTTTTATGTTGTACGATGACCATTACTTACTGAATTTTCAACATTACAATATTTGCAACTAACATTTAATGTTTTTATTATATTGGCGATATTTGAACTAATTTGGCGATAGCCGACAAGTCATTTGGAGGGAGGCTAAAAACAAATCTGACAACACTGCGCGAAACAATTGAAATAATTCGAAAAGGCATAAAATACTTTAATAGCTCCTTAAAATACTTTGAAATAAATGCATATAGCTAACTTTAAAAATCATCATTTGGGAGAAAAAAGCAATATAATCATAATTCTGGCAACATTATACAAATGTATACGTAACTGCTACTACACATAACTATTAGTTCCCAGCAAACATTGTTTGCCAAGTCGGTCAGAAAGTCTGCACAAGACGCCGAATTCGTATCCGAAGTCGGTCAGAAAACGTACCGAAAATCGTATGAGTGGTTGACAAGAAAATTATAAAAACTTTGCCGGATTGTCTAACAAAATTATATACGAGTTCTGAAGAGTATCTGACAAAACATCAAAAAAAATAAATGTCCGATATAACTGATACTTTTTACGTTAGAAATTTATGAGAAATATTGTATAAAGTTGTAAGACTTCTTTGGCTCTTCTTGCGCCATGCATTTTTATGTTGCTTATTGTATCTCATCAGAAATTATTTACCTACATACATATATTTTATAAATTTAAAAACTCAAACATTTGCGCATAGACCTTCAAGAAATAAATTAGAATTACTATTACGAAAACGAAAATCAGACAATATCAAGAAGTGACTGCTAGGGTTGGTTTTTAATGTGAACATTTAATCTTAGTTTGAAACTATAATCAATTAATCTGAGAATAAATTTAATTGAGTACTACTTCTGTTTGCCGTTTTTAAGTGGAAGCTCAAACCTCTCAAAATTGCCAAACTAAAAAATAATATATGGCATCTCTGATCAGCTGGCTTTGCAAATTGCAGAAAATAAAAAACAAAGAGGAAGATAAAATAAAACAAAAAAGAAACAATAGAAAACTTAAGAAATAATTGTTATGTGCTGTGAAATAAAAGTATAGACGCGCTTACAACAAAAAAACAGAAATTATATCATATTATTAATATAAAATCGAAAATTTCAAAATTGTTGATAAGTTTTGAGATACATGCTGTAAAATTTGATCTTAAGCGGCAGTTTATGAATATAAATCATGTTTAAATACAATAAAGAGCCCTTCACCTGAAAATTTTAGTTTTTGTCGCTTACGATCATTTGGCGCTAAGAGGTCGATATATTGAAAAAAGTACATTGAATGTCTGTGTTGACATACTTGTTTTTTACAGCTTAAATCATCAACGTTGGCCGCTTAAGCTGGTCAATAAAAGCAGTTCATTATCATCTTAAAAACAGAAAACAAAGATTAAAGAGGACTAAATCTCTAATGTTCACATTAAAAACCCACCCTAAAAGTTTTTAGATAGTAGGCTACATAGACTGATATTAATCGGAAAATATTTTAGAAAATGTGCAGAAACATCACACAAGAAAACTGCCGACAATTCTGCAAAATGTCTGAGGGAATTTTAGACATCTCCATTGATTATCTGGTAAAGTCTAAGATTTTTCTTGTCAGAGATGTGGGCAAGAAATGTTTTCTGGGTTGGTACATTGTTGGCTGGTTCTGCTCATCATTTTCATATACTTATGTTATGTACATCACTAATATAGAGATAGTTCCATCCAAGTTACTCTTGAAAACTGCTGACTTAAAGATTTAATCCAAAACAGCAAAAGAATAGAATTTAACAAAGGATTTTATTTGTTTATTATGTATAAGAGGATATTTATTATTGTAGTAGCAATTTACAAGTTTACAAGCAGATCGCAAAAGGAATTGATTCTTTAAAAGAACTAATTTTAAACATATCAAATATCCCGGTTTTCACAATGAAATAAACAATGCCGCAAGGACCCAATTTCGAAACAGTAAAAAATAGCCGAAGCAACGCAACAAATTGATGTCTTAAAATCGCAGGCATGCTGACAAAAATATATAAGTACATATGGCTTTTTATTGCAACGTAATCATACCTAAAAAAAACCAAAATGTTTAAGCTACTAAAAAAAATTGTGTTCCTTACTTCCTTCTTTATATGTAAAACAATATACATAAAAACTATATATATATATATATATATATATATATATATATATATATATATATATATATATATATATATATATATATATATATATATATATATATATATATATATATATATATATATACATATATATAAATATATATATATATATATATATATATATATATATATATATATATATATATATATATATATATATATATATATATATATATATATATATATATATATATATATATATATATATATATATATATATATATATATATATATATATATATATATATATATATATATATACATATATATAAATATATATATATATATATATATATATATATATATATATATATATATATATATATATATATATACATATATATATATATATATGTATATAGATATATATATATATATATATATATATATATATATATATATATATATATATATATATATATATATATATATATACATATATATAAATATATATATATATATATATATATATATATATGTATATATATATATATATATATATATATATATATATATATATATATATATATATATATATATATATATATATATATATATATATATATATATATATATATATATATATATATATATATATATATATATATATATATATATATATATATATATATATATATACATATATATATATATATATATATATATATATATATTTATATATATGTATATATATATATATATATATATATATATATATATATATATATATATATATATATAAATATTAATTTAATTTATTATGATACGAATTTCTCTAAAAATTTTCTTGAAAATTTTATCGAATTATAATTAATTAAATTAATATTTATAAAAAAGACATCAAGCTTGGATAGCTAAATAGTTACTGAATAACAACTAAAGGTCAAAAAAAATATCTAAAAAGCTACTTTATATATGTATTTAATTTTTTTAAGAATAACTAATAACTACAACAATTTTCCAATACTATTTTTGCCATATAAATAAATAGTCGAACATAAATCGTTTGGGTTAGCAGTTATGAATGTAAATATCAGCAAATATAAGGAAAAGTATAAGAACCAGCGTTGTCAACTCTGTGCTCTTCGCACCGTTTTAGTGTATTTTCAACTGTTCGACGTGAAAAATTTTAGAGATAGTGCTCGGTGCTTAGTTATTCGAATTTTTAGTGCTTTTGTGTGACGGTGGCACTAAACCCAAAATTAAAAAATAAATCTTTTTATCAAAAAAATATTTTTTTAAGAGTAAAATTCTTTGTTAATGTAACCACATATTTCCTGAACACACTTTTTTGCAGTCTTGCAGAAGAATAGAAAAAGCAAATTTATATGAAGTGCTGCTGTGCTTTATCTTTTGTCTTTTAAAAGTATCAAAGTCCACATAGAAAAGTATTTTTGTACGTATGTATTTCGTTTGCTTGACAATTTAGAGTAATTTCAAAAATATTCGAACAGATACAAGAGTTTATATTTTTACCCTCTCCGATTTGAACGAAATTCAACATACATGTATCCTAGATTGCATGCAATAACGTGCATGGAAATAATGTCCACAGGACAACTTAAAACTTTGCACAATAGAACCCTGTTACTTATTTGCATTATGTAAAAAGATACATAGAGTCAAATACCATGTTTCAGGATGCTTAAGGATAAAGGATACTTTAGCAATTTAGTGGCACTTCTAGCAGGAAGCTATGCCCTTTTTAATTAATACTTGTTAAGAGTAGACTAAAACCTTTCTAAAGTTTTTCAATCTTGAATATGGCGAAATTTTCTAAAAATGACCGAGATGCTCCAGATTAGACTTGAATAAAACCGTAAGAGGTATCGGAGTAATTCTTGCGCCAAGTGATGTGCACGTAAGAGTAGAATTAGTATGATTGTATGTTTGCAAGTACTTTTGTTTTTGCATCCTTACCCGAAATTCTGTTAAATATGTAAAAAAAAATACCATGAAAGTTACAGCTACCTATATAAATTGTAAGTACTTTCCCAAAGCGAGGAAAGGATTTTCCATACAAAATACATGTACAGATTATGTGTTTTTCTTAAAAATTCTATAACTCAGCCAAATTTTATGCTAGTTACTTGACTGTAATTTACTCGGAATAAAACAATCTTCAAATCTGCCTATAGCGGCGAAAGTGTAACTTGAACCGGAGACTTGGTACTAGGGTGTGGGATTTCCCAGACACTTCCCGGGAAACGGGAATGAAAAAATCACGTTTCCGGTAATTCCCGGGAAAAGTTAATTTTCTAAATTAAATAGATTTACATAAAAATTAATATAAAAGCAAATCTGAAACAAATTTTTAAGAACTTTCAAGTGAATTCAAGTAAATAGAGCTTATAGTTATTACACAGTAGGAAATTCTACTCGTATAAAGACTAATTGACGACTATATCGCAATTAGTTAAACATTTTATTTTAAGGCCTCCAAATCATTTTATAAAAAACTTGCCGTAATGTTTCTTAGTTTTCTTGAAAATTTTCCAGGACGATTCTTATCGTTAAGTACAAGCAAGTTACAGTACTATACTCAGCTGAACTGAATTTTAGATATCCTCAGCCACAGTCTGTCTAAATGTCTTTGACTCAGTGTTTCTCGAAGGAATTCATTCTTTCTTACAGTTACATTTAAAACAAAGTTTTACAATTTGTTTTTATTTCAAATGAAATTATGAGAAAGAAAAATGTCCTTCGACATCGAAAAACAGGATATTAGTATTTAAATAGACGACGAAAAACATAGCAACTTTAAAAGGGAACTTAAACGAGATTTTGTAATATTTAAAAAAACATTGCAAACTTTGATATTAAAGAAAAACAGTATTATAATACAAGTTCCTTATATGAAACAAAATAAATTTGGCGGTCACTTACGACATTTTATAAATATTTATGTATGTCAAAAAAGTCCATATGTTTATCAAATAACGTGTACTTTTAATTTCCCGTTTTCCCAGGAAATTGGAAATTAGAAGAAGACTTTTCCCGATTCCCAAACCCAGTGAATGAATTCGACTTTTGCCTAAAATTTTCGTGTTTTTGCTGTTATCCGAGAAATAATGAACTGTGCCAAAAAAAAAAATGAAATAAAATTAAAAAACAATTTTGTTGGAGACTTAATTTACTAAAAAAAAAATAAAAATGATGTATATTCGATAAACCGTAAAAATGTTATACAACCCACAAGTTAAAGTCTAATATCTCAAGAAATATTGATGTAAGCTGGGTGCTCTTGGCTGAGTAGTTAGCGCGTTTGACCACAAACCCTAAGGTCTTGAGTTCGAGACTAGTTTCAGGCAAGCCAACAACTCATGAATTTTTCTCATGTGCATTGGTGTGTTATTGTGTTGGTTGTTGTTGGACTGTTAAAATGATGAAGGCATAGCACTGATCACTTTGGCAGCACCGGCGAGTAATGCTAAGATATCCTAATGCACTTCACAGTACCCTCCTTCGTCGGTATTGTAGCAAAACCGTCGGCGAAGTAAAAGAACTAATAAAATGGCTACACAACTTAAACAACTCGATGCTTCTACTTGACACCAGATGGGCTTGCAACACTGCTCTACATAAAACGGACAAAACCAGGTTTGTAAATGAATTAAGCTTTCTATCTCTGTCCCACTTCACCACCTGTCCTCCCTACACTATCCCTTTCCCAAAGAAGGTAACACATTAATTAATTAACTGGTAGGCATTAATTGCCTGATCTTGTTGCTTCTCTTTAAAAAAAAAGCAATTTCCTCTTTACAACATTTTTACAGGAAATTGGGTTTCAAATAAGTTTTCCATTTATATTTTTTTGATACAGTTGATTTTTTCGGAGATAAGAGCAAAAAAACGGGAATTTTAGGTAAAAATCAATTTCAATGACCCATACCAATTCACCAGTTGAAGAAAAAGTTTCAGCGCTTTGGGCAGTTTAGAATAGAAGACTGTTTTATTCCGAGTAAAACGAGACCAAGTAGAATGAAATAGAGCAAGATAGGGCTGAGTCATAGAACTTTTAAGAAAAACATATTTTTACGTGTATTTTGTAGGGAAAATCTTTCCACACATTGGGAAAGTACTTAAAATTAATCTGGAGGGCTGTAACTTTCAGAATTTCAGGTGGGGACTGCAAAAAAAATATTGGCCAAAAAAATCTCTCTAATTTACATTATGTAGAATTTCAATATAATCGGACAGAGCAAAAGCCCAGGGGCTGAACTATCGGATACGTGATCGAGTAACATTGTTCGAAACTTTTCTTTTTGGGATTACGGCATCCGGTAACGAGTAATTGAGTACCAGCTGCTTAAATTCCACTCGCTAGCACTACAGCGATCGAAAACAGGGGCCGAAATATCGCATTCGTTATCGAGTAGGCTTTCGTATCGAATAAAATTTCGTCACGTATCGAATGGATGGATTACCGCATTCGATAGCTAACGTATAAAAATTTTTAAAGAGTGTACCAAGTTTGTTTTGCACCGGCTGTTGAATATACTAAGAATTTGCAATATATTAAAGAAAAATTGTGTGTTTCTTTAAGCTAGTACAACAACCAAGTCGGTTTGACAACTGTAATAAGGTTTATTAGTAATGTTCCATGCTTTTTTGCATAACAAACATAATAAAAGGAAATACTGTTTTC
Source organism: Panzeria rudis (assembly GCA_956483635.1). NCBI lineage: Eukaryota > Metazoa > Arthropoda > Insecta > Diptera > Tachinidae > Panzeria > Panzeria rudis. The sequence continues at coordinate 202,383,863 of OY101448.1, forward strand.
GTTCGTATGCCGTAATACCAATAAGAAAATTTTCGAACAATTTTACGCGATCACAGATTTTTTATGGGCGTATTTAATATTTCCACTAGCTACACAAGCATATTTCACATTAGCTCGAGAACAGTGTGTCCAAATTCGGCCAACAAAGTATAAATAGATGCATGATAAAATTACATTTAAACTATCTTTATACCCTTAGATGAGAAAATCGGTGTTTTCGTTATTCACAAATTAGTGTTAAAAAGTAGTGGTTTTTTATGAAAGATTAAAAAATTGTCTATAAACTAGGGATGTAACGAATACCGATACCGATACCGATATATCGGCGATACTTCAGATTTTCCGATACATCGGTATCGGCGATATTTTACTGTCGATACGACGATACTTTTAAAAATCTTTTCAGAGTTTTTTTTAACAAATAATTTGTTTTTATTTTGTAAAAAAAATTATTTATATTTTGTTAATTTTACCATAAATTCAAATTCAAGTCGTTGTTTTTTAAATCTTATTCCAGCAAAAAAAAGATACTCCAAAGAAGTCATGAAAATGTAGAATTCGCGATCTGGAAGTATTGCAAATTTGGATAATTTCTAATTAGTTTTACATATCCTTGCCATTGCAAGAAGTTCTGTTTTTCGATTACCAATCACCGAATTGGAAGCGATGCTAGGACAAATTTCTTTTTCGGTATTCTATAATGATTTTTCCTCAAGGAAAAAGGATAAAAAATTACCCATTTCCACAATTTTTTTTTATGCGAATTTAAACTCAGAACTGTATTTTCATGTAAATTTAAGTGAATAAATATAAACTTAGAAGTCTTTTAATAATTAAGCTATTAAGTTATTTAGAAGAATATTAGTTGATAAATGTCCTTTAAAAAATCGATTTTTTAAAAAGCATGGCGAGTATTTTTTTTAAATTATGAAGGAATTAAACATTTTTTCTTGCTTTTTACTAATTATCTGCATATTTTTAATACAGATTTTTTGGAAGCAAAGAAAATGTAATTCCTTAAAAATTACTTCCAATGTTTTATCAATTTTAAATATTCTCTCTTATAATGTAATTTTGTATAATAAAAAAATTGCACTTGAGTTTTGTTAATATAAACTTGAACTCAATTTCAATATTCGTATCGGTATCGGAATCGGTATCGGCGATATTTATTTTTTAATATCGGTATCGGTATCGGATCGGCAAAACGGCGTATCGTTACGTCCCTACTATAAACCTTAAAAAATCAAGAATTCAAATTGTTAAGTCTATGTGCTAAGGACAGCTGTCTTACGAACGAAATATGTAAGACATAAATCATGAAAATCTACGGGTAAACATTGGTTTTATTCACCATTAAGTGAAGGAATTCAATTGATAGAAATCATAATTTCTATACAACAGTAAAATCATAATTTGTGCGAGTGTGTATGTGTGTTGTATGAAAATCGCAAATGTTTTCTATTGAGCTCCTTAACTTAATTCTGAATAAAATCAAAATTTGTCTATCGATTTTCATGATTTATGTCTTATTTCGATCGTAAGACAGCTTTCCTTTACTTAAGAACGGTATTTAAAAATTTAACTTTTTGCAGTTTTATATAAAAAAATATAATAAAAATTCTAGTTTTTGTAAAAAGCCACTACTTTTCGATACTAATTTGTGAATAACTACAAAACCACTGATTTGTTTACCAAATCGCATAAAGGTAGTTTGAAGGTAATTTTATTATGCATCTGTTGTTATTTTGTTGGTAAAAATTGGACATACTGTTCTCGAGTTAAGGTGAAATATATGGAAAATCGTTCCAAATTCAAACAAACCCCGTCGGAAGAAAAACACAACACTCGTGAAATATACTGGGCTATGGAGAGGAAATATTAGATAAGCCCATACAAACAAATCCATAAGTAACAGGAAAAAACTGAGGACACAGTATTTTTTAGCGCATCAAATTGCTTAGAAAAATTTCAGTTTGGTTCAAAACAGAATTTCATTGTAAGTCTGTGTAATTGAACCACATGTCTTCTTTTACTGTTTTCATTTAGTTCTATTTACTGTTCATTAAAAATATTTTACTCAAAATTAATATTTTTAAGGTTATTTTCATAATAATTTTATTTTAATTTACTTTTTTATTTTTATGACTAAATTATTGTGGCACATTTTTAACCTTAGTACCTCCGCCCTGTAATTATTATAAGACTCTGTGTTGTTGAGTAGGATTTAAAAAAATAAATATATGTATAAAAATAATTAAGTTTTTAATTTTTAAACGGTGTCGAATATAGGAGGATTAAAGCTTTCCGTGTATATTCAAGAGATGTTAAGTTGACGTAGATTTCATTGAAATATTATCAAAAGAAAATTAAAATTTGCGATTTTTTTTGGAGATTTGCCAAAATTTAGTTTTATAAATTTATGATCGAACTATTTCCCAAAATTAATGTTTTACTTATTCAGTAAAATATTAGTTGTTTTATTAAAAACACATTGAAATTGATCACTGATGGGTATTAGCATATTTGTATGCGCATTTCCTTACCCCTCAGTAAACAATTTTGATGTGCTTTTTTTTAATAAAACAATTAATATTTTACTGAATAAGAATCAATAGATTATGTGGGTAAAAACATTTAAAACCAACTAATATAAGTAATATTTTGGACCTTAACTCTTCCGATCTTGATAAAAATTTAGTATGAATGATGCTTTTGGCAAATCTACTATTAGTGCGAAATCTTAGCTCGCTATTTTAACCCTTAATTACTTGCACTAAGAAAATTACATAACTGCTCGCATGGGGTCGCAGGTGACCTCAGACTATTCTCATTGTTTTTAATATACATATAGTGGATAATTAACTCAGTAAAACATTTTTTTTAATTTGTTTACTTAAAACCTTATTGGGAAGGGAACTAACACAGAATCTGTCACGTGACTAGTCCTTGGGGGATAAGGACCGGGTCGAGTTCGAACACTTTGCATGGAAGGGACCTATCACTTTAACATGGCTTTGTCATAGGAGGGAGCAATTGATACCTTTTAGACATTTTGTGATGGGTCACTAGACTGATGTAAGGAATCGTGCCAGTAGTAGTTTCTTTAAAACTGGTCTCGGATATAGTTACAAGGAAAGTAGGAGTTCATTTAGTTTACATAAGCCCCTCCCACTCATTGTAACTCATCTGGATTTAATTATGTTTTAATTAAATGTTTGTAGCTTTTTTATTTTATTTATTTTCAATGGCGTATGTATGAAATTTATTTATATTTTTATTTTATTTTTTCTTTTGACAACCAAACCAATCGTCATCTGATTACATTCTACCAAAACCTAAAAAAGTAATGGCAAGTAATGTAGTGTGAAGGAAATTAGCGGAGTTCAGTGTTTGATGCAAATAGTCTTGCGAAAGAAAAAATGCAAATTACCGTAGCCTTATACCTAGCACATTTTGTTGATATATTTGATAAAAAAAAAGCTACTATAGTTTGTATTTGCACTTTCGCAATACTATTGGCATCAAACACTGAACTCCACTATTTTACTTTTTATAAATGCAATTAAATTTACATTTACACCTGACAATACAATTTTTTTAAATTCAGAATTCCATTACAAAAATGTAGTTAAAACTTTCGCAGATGTTTATATCCACATATTTGTAAATACAAAAAAAAAACGAAGACAATATTTTTTTAATTTTTACACAGTTTTGGGACAATTATATCTATTAAGAGATGGGGTATAGTTTGACCGGTCGCGGTAAATTCATATTTCTACAAGTCATAGGACAGGTACTTTTACAACAATAGACACAAATTTCCCGTAGGGAATATATTTGCCAATTCCCAACCGATTTTAATAACTAAGGCTTATTGTAAACAATATATGATACACTTATTACGAAAATAAAGAAATAAATAGGTTTTCGAGAAAGTGTTGCAAAATCATACGCAAATTTTGAAATATTAGGAAAATATATAAAATTTCAACTTTCTTTTGATAATATTTCCACGAAATAAAAATTAAAGTAAAATCTTTTAAATATACACGGAAATCTTATGTCATATCTTCTATTCGACACCGTTTAGAAATTGAAAATCGATGCAGAAACAACGCAGTGAAAATTTGTTTGTCCGTGAAGTCCTAAAAAATCGTTTTTTTACGATAACTTCCGGCTTTGGAGTGTAGTGCAATTTTTTAAATGGCAGAATGATCTACTCAATTAGACTTACAAAAATCACTAATATATTCTGCAAAATATTATTTTCTTAATATAAGTAATTTAATTTAAATATTAAATTGATCGAACGAACATAAGCCTGTATAAAAAGTAAAGGTGATAGAAGGAACGCAAAAACTTATTAAATTTGTTCTATGTTATATAAACTTTTGTAATCGGCTTTAAGCATACCAAATTAAATCAAAAAGTTTATAATTTTAGATCGAGTTCTAGAAAAGAAAATCAAAATAAATAAACTGAACCTTTTTCAATGTATGTACCTATTAATAATTTTTAATAACAAAGTGAAAAGCCTTAAGTTAGCATCACCGAACTCTACGAATATCTGAGTGAATGCAAATGTTTTAATATTTTCAACCAGCCATCATTTAAAATTATTTTGCTACTTTTTGCGTTGTTTTTTGCACATTTTTTTATCTCTCAGATTGCTTTGCTCCGCCCAATTTATACAATTAGAAGAAAGATAAAAACAACTACCGGCGGCAAACTAAAATGGTTAAATGTATTTTACATAAAACACATCTATTGGACAGATTTTAGTTTAATAACGAGATTGAATTTAAATTCTTACTAACAAAATACATTTGCGCATTATAATATACACCTCTTGTGCAACATTCTAATGATTTATACTTTTTAGGTTGCCGTAGCAAAAGGATGACAGAAGGACCCTATTGCATTCGCTACACAGTATCCGTCCATCGCAGGAGTCTATCTTGTGAACCATAATACATACATAGATATATTCACAAGGTGGGTGCTATAGCAAAAGACTTTTAATGAAAATGAAATAAAATTAAGAATTAACGGGTGTTCCAAAACATATACAGAGCATTTCATGCAGTGATGCCGTTTGGTTATATTTATTACATTTTTCGTAACTTTTGAAGGCCCAACATAACATGTATAATTTGTTATATTTGGCCACATTTTCGTAACTTTTGGTACATGGCAAAGAATGAAGTAATATTTTGGAAAAAGTACTTGATTCATTAATTACGATAAGAACTGCCCGTCTCTGAAAGCATATTATTCTTAACATATCAATACGGGTTGAATAAAATAACAATCATACACTCGCATATGTCATTAAATGAACTTTGACAACACAATTCATAAAAAAAAATAGTTAACTGTGAAGAACAACAAGAAAATTAAAAAGTTTATCTATTTTTATTCTAAGTTATGTTTTTGTTCAATAAATTAATTTGTGGTCTTGTTAACCCGGTATGTGATGGAAATCGATTGATTTCAAATCGCGCGATTTGAGAAACAAATTCCACTAAAGGATAATTTTTTATGCTTTTTTCTTGTTTTCAAGGCTTAGAATACTTTATTTGAGCCTAGATTCGATTTCACTGTATCGTGCGACTTGCAGAACACCTGTTTGGTGAAATCCCGCGATACTAGATTATCACTAAAATGTGGAATAAAAAATAATTATTTTATATAAATGACATAAATTTACTATTTATTCAAGGAATATTTCAAAATCTATCTTTTGTTGAAAAACGTAACTTTTTTGAAAAAAGCGTAACTTTTTTTATTCTTCCGTGGCAACACTAATTTCATGTGCAAGTCTGTCACAGTCAAGGCAGATTTATTTACCAGGTAGTCGCAGTTCCTTGAAAATGTCAAATTCTTAAAACATATACACAACATAACTTGTGCATTTTGATACAAAATTGACAGCCACAAATAAAAAAAGAGTAAACAGTTGTGGAATCAAGATTACCTGGTAAATAAATCTGCCTTGTGTCACAGTGGACTGATTATATTTTTGCGCACTTGTTTATTTTCAGTTGAAAAACGTGAGAACATTTGTTTTTTATTCAAGTAATTCTTTGGTTGGTTTTGTAAACATTTTGTGACCTTTCTTTATTTCTTGATTTGGGACGATTTTTCGTCTTTTCTAAAATGTATAATATGTAGCTCCAAAAAACAAATATGAGGAAAGGCATCACAAAAACGTACTATTTCTTTCCTTAGGTCTGTTTTTCATACGACAACTTTGCAGATACATATTACAAAAATTCAAACAAATAAAAAATGGTTCCAAAAATTCAATAAAAATTTGTGGATCGATATTTCATTTTTAACCCTTGACCAAAAAAGAGCTGTGTTATAAGTAGTGTGTGTCTGTGTAGGATCTCCTTTATTTTAGGAACGAGCTCAAAACTATTTTATATCTCGCCTCGAACTTTACAATTTTATGAGAAATATCGCCGTAAATGGGTGGAAGAAAAAATTTGTATTCTTAAAATTAATGTTACTAATCGTATCAATCAATCTTGATGGTAGTGATGATGAAGAGTAAAACAGCTTTAACATAGAATTTTAAAATAAAACAATCCACACATATACTTACATGCACATCCGCACTATTTTTATATAAAAAGAGTTGGCTTGAAAAATTTTTAAATCGTGTTTTTGTTTTGCTAATTCGGATATAATTAATATAAAAAAATTATTTTCGCATTTATTATATAATTCCATGAGTTAATCTTTGAATTAAGATTTTAAATTTACTAAATTTGCCTAAGTTTTAGTTAATTCTGTTTTGAGTGTAGACATAACTCAAAACAGAATTAACTAAAACTTAGGAAAATTTAGTAAATTTGAGCTCAAAAATTTGGCGCATTACCAAATCGTCAGTAGACTTCAACCACAACTGTGAACAGTTATTCTTAATTAGCTTACCAAACATACATATTAATTACCTTCGGATGATGGAAGTATTGAACTAGCAACTTTCCGACTGATAGACGACTGACAGCACTCTTACCGTTATGTCTACACTCTTAATTCTGTTTTGAGTGTAGACATAACTCAAAACAGAATTAACTAAAACTTAGGAAAATTTAGTAAATTTGAGCTCAAAAATTTGGCGCATTACCAAATCGTCAGTAGACTTCAACCACAACTGTGAACAGTTATTCTTAATTAGCTTACCAAACATACATATTAATTACCTTCGGATGATGGAATTATTGAACTAGCAACTTTCCGACTGATAGACGACTGACAGCACTCTTACCGCTAGACTAACAAGGCATCCTGCACAAGCATTGAAAGTTTTGTGTTTTACAATTTTATTTTATTTTTTACAACAAAAAAAATTATTTAAGTTCAAATATTTCTCAACATTTTAGTAAAACTTTTCCTAAAAGCTAACAAAAGTTATATATTTTTTCATTTATCTAAATAGTATTTCCGAAATAATTTATCCTATTGGTTCAAAGATACTTAAAACCGGTAAATATTTTTCTAAAATTAAATATTTTTTTACTAGTTCCAGTCTTCAATTCAATTTGGTACACATGGTATACGTGGCTGCCTACTAACGCAAGCAATAAAGTAGAGCCAAAAAATTCCGTTTTGACAAAAAAAAATCAATTTTGTTTTTTTATTTATATGCACTATTTTTAAGGAAACTTTTCCTTTATTTTAGTACATTAGTTCCTGTTCCTGTAAAGAAGGAAAATTGTTACTCAATCAAAGAACTTTCTTACTGTTTGGTCTTTGATTTTTATCTAAACTACGATTATGGCTATTAACTAAAAATAGTTTTTAGAAACTTTTTTCTTAAATTCTAGGAAAATTTCCTAATATTAAGGAAAAGTATAAACTGAAATTGAGAATAGCTTTTTACAGTTTTTAAGTTAAAATTTTATGAACTAATTAGGAGTCATTTCCTAAACATTATTTTTCGAACTAAAATGAAACTGACTAGTTCTTATGATACAATTTCCTTAAACGGTTAACCCATTTTCTTATTTTTAATAAACATTTTCTTGGAGTCAATAAATATTTCCTTAAATATAGAAAATTGTTTGTGTATATTTATTAGGGATGCCAAACGGAACTGGTTTTTGTAAATCCCGGGATTCGGGATTTCAGAATTTCAAATCCTGAGATATTTCGAGATCCCGAGATTTTTCGGGATCGCGGGATTTCGGCATTTCTGGAGTTTTATTAAAAAAAAAACACTCAATTTATTGAGTAAAATATTTTCATTATGTGATTCTTAATAACAACTATAAAAAATTAAGAAAGAAGAGCTAATTAATATAATAATTAATATTTTACTGAATAGCAAAATACAAATTTGGCAAAGAGGACGTTGCAAAATTAAAAGTTAATTCATTGGAGTAGGATCTTAGAAAATAAATTAGATAACACAATGATATTGCTCCCTTAGCGATTGATATTTCATTTCCCAATATTACTAAGTTATCCGTTGACCAAATGACGCCACAAAAATGATCTGAGTCCACTATGACCAGGTATTTAGCAAATCACAGCTTTGTTACCTATATATTGCTTTTGTAGTTAGTCAAAGTACTCTAGCACAAGCTTGGATAATAATTTCCATGAAAGCAGAGATTACAGAGCTGCTGGGCTATCCGAAAAGATAGCTTTATGTGAGCCCTTACGACTTTTATTTAAAATAATGACGGCACATGTTGGAATTGTCCCGATTCCGCCAGAAATACCGTAGGCCATTTGCACAACGAAACAGATATTTTAACCAGAGTTTCGATCTATCCGCAAACCACCGTATATTTCTGATATCCACAGGTGAACAAACATCCTCATACGTAGGCTTGAGTTATTTTTATAAAAACTAAAAATATGTTTTAAATGCAAGTCGTATACCTGAAAATTTTGCCCTTTTTTTACTAGTATGGTTATTGTCTCGATACAACTAGTTATATGATTGTTCTTTTTTTACTAGTAGCGTTACTAGTCTTGCTACAACTAGGAATATGACTGTCCTTTTTTGACCAGTAACATTACAACTAGTAATATGACTATCCCAAAGTTTTTCTAGTTGTAAATTTAGCTGCTGGGGTAGTGTCAGGTTTGCATTTATGTGATTTCTTAGCAGAAGGCTTGCATGGAATACCTATGTAGAATTATTTATACAAAAAGCCTCTAGAGTTGTGCTGTAGATTTATGAAATTATACGGGTATGTTCTGTATCCATTCGGACAACTCCGAACACTTTTATTCCGCAAGTAATGCAGAATATGCCTGAATATCAGACCGACTATCACGTATTTTTTAATTACGACCCCAGATCGAGCTCGTCCTGCTAAAAATATATTTTGCAAAGGAAATCATCATTTTTATTATTTTTACTATTAGAAATATTTTCGAACGCTAACATAAAGGATAACCACCATGTCGCTCTCTCATTAGACCTCGATGAGAATTTTGCTGTGGTATCCAGTTGCACGTCGATGGTGGCATACTGTACGGCATATACTGCATGACGGGATAGCCATGCATTTTGTGCCACACTTTTTAAAAACTTCAATAAATGTATTTAGCACTTGCGAGTTTTTCTAAACTCTTTAGTGTTTCACTATTTTATTTTTTAGTTTTGTAGAAATTTTAATTTTCCATTTCCTTAAAATTTTTCATCTTGGCAAATTTGCTGTTGACTTTGTATCTATCCCCATATGCTTTTGTTTTGAGAAATTCCTTTACGATAATTTCCAAATCTCTATCTCTTGACTTCAAAAGCTTTTTGTTATCCTTATTTCAACTACCCACATCTTTTGTAATAAAAGTCATTTTATATATCGTCACAGAAAATGCAAAAGGCCCTATCTAAAATGTTAAAAGCTTAACAGGAGAAGCATACAATTTGTTTACATGACAGAATATATTGACAATTAATGCAAAATTTTACAATAAATATATAAATTTGTGGGCCCTTTTTTACTTGTATTGCAAGATTTTACTCTAATTGCCAATATAGTTTTCATTTAAAGAAGTCTTATGCTGCTCCTGCAAAACTTTTAAAATGTTAGATAGGGGTTTTTTGCATTTTCTGTGACGATGTATATTTATTGTGTGTGTGCGTATGTGTATGTACAGTTCATGTATAAAGCTTCCTTTTATAGCAAACCTAATATTATGGCTTGGAATACCTATGTAGAATTATTTATACAAAAAGCCTCTAGAGTTGTGCTGTAGATTTATGAAATTATACGGGTATGTTCTGTATCCATTCGGACAACTCCGAACACTTTTATTCCGCAAGTAATGCAGAATATGCCTGAATATCAGACCGACTATCACGTACGTCGCGATTGTATGGTGCCCGAGAACTCGGCTGGTTGTAGAAGCTACTAAGCTATGCAAGGTGAAGATGTTGGCATATCTTCTTGCTACCAGTGTAATGAGGATATGTCTAGTCTTTGCTATTCAGCCCTCAATTATTCAAACGCCTATTCAAATCTTCATAAGATCCTCTGCAGCAGCGGCTGCTTACAGGATGGGTCTTGGAAACTCTGTTCATTGTGTTATCAACAAGCATTCATCAATCCTTAGTACAATATCTTAAAGATAACTATAAGTTATGCCGAATGACAGCATAAACCATGAACTGAGGTTCGTGAAAATATTATCTCATCTTTCCGCTTAGTTTTTTTTTAAGAGTTAGAAAATCTAAATAAACAAACGTAGTAGGAGCACTAGTTTACAACAACTAGGACTCCAACTGGGATATAACTGTATAGAAATGAACTAGTTGTTAAAATCGATAGTTCGATATATAAAAATAGGACAGATGGGCAACTATTCTGAAGTAAAAAGCAACTAGTATAATACTAACTACATACTAGGTACTTTGTCTGCAGGAACACTACAAGTTTTTAGTATAAGAATTTTATTTACAAAGCGTAATTTAAATATTTCGGGATTCCCCAGGATTTTTTTAACGAGTCCCGGGATTCGGGATTTGTCAATACCGGAAAATCCCGGGATTTTCGGAATTGGCATCCCTAATATTTATGAACTATTTTTAACGATATGAACTATTTAGTTTTACTCATGTCAAGCAATTTTTACTAGATTTTAGTAAAAATCTAGTTAAACTTAGAAAGTGTTTTAATTTAAACTAAAAGATTTTTTTTGAATGTTAGTCAGCCGCGGATCCAGCTTGAGCTCTTGGGGGGGAACTTCTAAGTAAAACATACTATTTTTCCAAACTTCTTTTAGAAACTCTATAGAAATTTACTCGTTTTGGGGGGGGATATCCCCTTCCCCCCTTGTATCCGCGCCTGATGTTAGTATAAGGCTATTTTTAGTGTAGCATTCGTGAACATTTTTAGATGCAATCTGAGACATGCTTAAGATATATTGCTGTAAGGAAAGCATTCTTAGCTTTCAAACAAAGTACTGTTGAGCTCCGTAACTACAAAACTTCTATAGGATTTCTAATTATATCTGTGGCAGTTAGGAATAACTTTTTAAGTCGAGATAAGCAAATTTTGAGTTAACATAACATAATTTTAGCCCTTAATATTAATATTAAGTTAGTCCACATCGCGTTTTTCTGTTTCCCATAAGAGTAACATGCAAAAAATTTTTTCTGCACCTTATGAATTTCATTGCTAGCCTGTCGTGTGTCATAAAAAACATCCTTTTACTCCTTTTTGTAGAGAACTGAACGCTCTACATAAAAAGTCTTATATGATTTTTTAAGAAACCTAATAGTTTACGAGTTATTTGAGGCCAAAGTTCAATTTATCGCAAATTTTAAGGTTTTTGATGCATTACAGCAAATTTGATGGTTTTATTGGAACAAATCACCAAAAAATTCATGTTTATCTTAAATTTAGTTTTTTAGACATTAATTGTTAATATTTTTCGATAGTCGTCCAAAGAAAAATCGAATAGTTTGAAGATTTATTATAAATTGTTTTTATGAAAATCATAAAAAAATAAGAGACCTTTTATGTAGAGCGTTCAATTCTCTACAAAAATGAATAAAAGGATGTTTTTTATGACACACGACAGGCTAGCAATGAAATTCATAAGGTGCAGAAAAAAATTGTTCCATGTTATTCTTACGGGAAACAGAAAAACGGGATGTGGACAAACTTAATATTAATATTAAGGGCTAAAATTTTAACTGGTGTCTTTTCATGTCAAATTGAAACTTTTGAGTCTGTTTGCAAGGAAAAAAATTTGTTTGTAATCCCCTACTGCTTACGTATTACATGATACATATTTGATCACGATGTCCCACTTAGGAGCATTTATTGTTGAACGCTTATTTCAGCGCATTCAGTATAGAATAAAATCATACTACTGTTTTGTTGTTTAAGATCGTAACTCGTCGTTATTCATCGTAAAATTTATATTTTTATAATCTCTTCCTTACAATCAATAGCCCATTCTTCTATGCACTTTTGTAAGCGGAAGTGTTTTTTAAGAGGGCGTTGAAGAAAAATGTAAGAAGTTTATAGATTTTCTGCCATACATTTTGAATATATGCAGGCAATACATTGTTCACTACTACGAAGCACATTTGTTTAACAGGACAATTATGTACTGCTTCCAAAATCTCGATTATTTTTATTATAATTATGTAAGTTAACTTTACTTAAACAAAAAAAGTTTAAAATAATGACGTCATTTCTCCAGAATCACGTGATGTAACCACAAAAAGAAGAAGTTGTACCAAATTTTATCAAAATCGGAGCTGGGTAGTCCCACAAATGAATTTAGTTTTGTCGATTTGATTTGGTACGTCTCTGTACACATAACTTTGTTTTTTAAATAAATTTAAAAAAATATCAGTAAAAACGTTTAAAATTTTGTTTTGTAAACTAATTGGGGTACATTTAATCCAAAAAATAAATTATATAATCAATTACACCCTTCCTTGAATTGATCTGCACTTTAAGTACAATCGAACCCAGTGTGAGGGGTTTAGAGGTTCTCACCTCATTTCTCGCAGTATCCTCTTGGATCATGTGTCAGTGTCACCGTAGCTTCCAAACGTAAATGTGATTTTTTTAGTTTTTGTTTTTTTTACAGTTTTGCCGGCTTTTAAACAGTGGGTAGTATGAATAAAAAGTATTCATACCAGAGTAGGAAAATAAACTAAACGAAGCGTTTGCTTTTGTTTTGTTTTGTATTTTTCAACGTGTAAAACATAAACAAAACAAAAACAACGAGAATACTAGTCCAATTTAGTTTTATATTGTTTGTGCTTGTATACACTACCCACCAGTTTTTGACTTGAGTAATTAAATATTTATATTGCTAATTTTCATATAAATTTAAATTGTAATTAAATACAAATTCCGTTTTTCAGTCGTATTCAGTTATTTGTATTTAATTGTGGCAAAAATATGGTAGCACCGTAAAATATTATAAATTTCCCATAAATGTCCCAAATAAGCAGCTGTTCAACATAAACAAAGAAAAATTCCAAAAAAAATATTTTTCTCAATTTAGGAAATAATAATAATGAAGGGTTGCTGCAATATTTTAAAAGAATAAAAACAGCTTAAAAAATGATAGAAAGCGAAATATAGACAAAGAAACCCCAAATTTCACGCCAACAAAAGTTGATTTGTCAGCGGCCACAAATTTTTTGTTTGTACAAGAAGAACAAGGAGTCAAAATCATATGGTAATTTATAAAACTTAAATCGAATTTAAATGTCCAAGATTGGTGAATTAATTTTGATTTAAGTGCTTAATGCAAAACAGAATTTTGTATTTAAAACGAATTTAAATATAAATGACTTTGCAAATCCAAGTTAAAAATTGGCCGTAAATGTACATTAACTTAAATGTCGCAGCTAGAAAAGCGAAGAATGAGAAGAAAATTAAAAAATTTTAAGAAAATACATTTGCAAACGTTTCCCGATTGATTTGCTCATCATAGTAGAGAATGTGTTAGTGTATTTATGCTAAATACAATGAACCATTCAACAAAATACATTTCTGCTTTTGTTTCGTTTGCAGTTGTATGATTGAAACGGGATATTAAAGTAAGCAGATGAGTGAAAAGCCAATTGTTTTGTTTGCAATCTTTGTCATTGCAAAAGTATTTGTTTTGGTTTTGCTCATGTGCGAAACGATTGAAAATATTTTAAAAGTTTATGTATTCGGATGAAACGTTTGCGAAAAATTTTGTTTGTTTGCACACTCTGATTCATACTACCCAATATCATACTTTGCTATCTTTTTAATCAAGGACCCTAAATAATAAATATGCTGATTTTTCACCCACCAAAAAATTTACCGCTTTTAAGAAATATTCTATAAAATTGGTTTTATTATGTGCATATAATAATTATTATGTGCATATAATAAAAATAAATATTTGTTAAACATAACTATTATATCCAATTAATGTATTTATACATTGGCTTATAACTATTATGATCGATAAATATTTATTTCTCTTACAGATAACTTTACTAAAAAAATTTTGTTTTTTATTTACGATAATAATTATTTTTAATTTTTTCTTGATATTAATTGTTTTATTTTTGTACACTATGAGCAGAAAACATTTTTGAAGAAAATAGAACTGCACATTAGGGGGCGGCAAAAATATGTAAAGTATTATTAGTTTATTTTTAGAGTGGGTCACTAACGAAAGGAAATAAAAAAAGTTATTTTAGTAATACTTTAACGGTAATACCTATAACATTGATTTAGGTCTAAACAAATAATAATTGGCCGTAAAAACTTAAACAAAGTCATACGTGATTCAAAGTTTCATGAAAGTTTGAATCATATGCACGGTTTAATGATATGAGTTAGTTTACCTTTTTTAGCAAATTATTATTTATTTTGACCTAAAACAATATAATATTACTGTTGAAGTATAATTAAATAAATTTTATTTTTTCCCATTCAACTTGAAGATGTATTTTGAAATGTTCGCTACTGATGTTCCTTTTTAGGAGTTAAGTACACCAAAAGTGTAAAGGAACCATATTGTTTTCGCTACGCTGCACCTCTGTCTGTCTGTCCGTCTATCTGTCACAGGCTGTTTTCTCGGGAACCGTAAGAGCTACGGACCTGAAATTTTCACAGAATATGTAAAAAATATATGACAGTAAAAATTAAAGGGTGTTCTAAAGCAAGCAACAGAACATGTTCAGTTACTACCCAGTAAAAAGTTGTTTCCAATAAAGCAGGTTTCTACCATTATGGAATAAAAGTAGCGCTGACAAACCTGCTGATATCGCTGCTGATTTTTGTATGGCAAATTCCCGGATTGGAGTACTATACTATACAGAAGCGCTTTTGAAGCGCTGAAAATCATCAACATTTCCAGCACTAGAACTGAAAATATATGAAAAAAATGGTTCGATGTGGATTGGCGTCGTTAACGCCATTTAGAATTTTTCTTATTTCGTTTCTTTATTTATTTTTATTAATTTCATATTTTTACTCAATATTTGTTATTTTAACTTCAACTAGTATCGAAGTAAGAACCTTCAGGTTTGAAGTCCAACGTACCAATCACTCGACCAAAAACACTGTTGCAAAACGGCACCAAGGAACTCAAATAAGCTTACTCTTCATTCTCGCTTAAAAACCTGCTTTGGATCAGCACTATAAAATCAGCTTTTTTGTATAGCTTGTGTACGAAGCTTTTGTATAAGTAAAAAGCAAATACTTTTCTCGCTTCAAAACCTGCACTGTTGTGACGCTATGAAATCAGCTTCTGAACAAGCTCATATTTTAAAGCGAATTATAAAGCGCTTTATTTCTTTAGTGCTTCAAAAATCATGAAAATTTTTTACTGGGTAATGTAATATATACACTTACATACATATATGTAGACACTTTAAATTTCCAAACTTAGTGTTAATTAGTGTAGTCTGTAGAATAGACTACACCAATTAACACTAATATTTAACACAATAAAAATTATAGGGTGTTCTATCAGTTAATGTAATTTTGACTATGCAATTTAGACAATTTGCTGTATCTTGGAAACCGTAGGAGACAAACTCATGAAATTTTAAAAAACGCTAAAAATAAAAAATTCCTAAATTAAAAAAATGTTAAAACGAAAAATCGGCTAAATGGAAGATGCACTTAAAGGAAAAAACACCAAATTTGAAAAAATCACTAAAACGCAAAAAAATTAAAAAGATCACCAAAAAACTTAAATAACCGCAAAAAAACCAAAGAAAAAGTCGTCAAAACGATAAAAAGCACTAAATGGGAAAAACACCAAAACAAAAAAAAACGCCAAAACTAAAACAAAAATCGCCAAAAAGTAAAAAAATTGCCAAAAGGAAAAAAAGTGTAAAAAACAAAAACAACGCTAAAACTAAAAAAATCACCAAAAACCTAAAAAATTTCCAAACCCAAAAAGTGCCAAAACTGAAAAAAGCTCCAAAACTTAAATAAATCGTTAAAACTAAAAATATCGCCAAAAAGCGAAAAAAAATATTAAACGAAAAACGCCAAGACAAAAAAATTTCCAAAGCTTAAAAAATCGGCAATCAACGAAAAATCGCAAAAAACGCAAAAATCAGCAAAATGAAAAAAGCGCCAAAACCAAAAAAATCGTCAAAACAGCGAAAAATGTGAAAAATAATAATAAAATTAAACAAAATAATAATAAAATTAAACAAAATGAAAAAAGGGATAATTGTATGTTTATTCGTACGGAACACTTCGTGTGCAAGCCAAGGTCGCACTTTACTTAATTTATTTATTATAGATTTTAGCAATAATGTAAAAGTAAGCAAGTGTTATTTCTTTTTAAATAGAGCAATGAATTAAAGAATCAAGCAATGAATTAAAGAATCAAAGTATTTCTCAGGCATAACTATAACTATTCGATAGATATATTACTAATTATGTTTAATAGTTATGAACCAGAAATAACAACAGTTATAACTCATTTTATATAATAACGTTTGGTCATACAAATTGTTTTATAAAGGATTGCAGGTAAGAGTTTAAAGTGAAACAAAACATAGACAAAGTTTTGTTTCACTTTAAACTCTTACCTGCAATAAAATATCCTTTATAAAACAATTTGTATGACCAAACGTTATTATATAAAATGAGTTATAACTGTTGTTATTTCTTGTTCATAACTATTAAACATAATTAGTAATATATCTATCGAATAGTTATAGTTATGCCTGAGAAATACTTTTATTTGATACCCATAATAGTTATCATCAATTTTTAAAAAGAAAAATTGGAAAGAATAATTATTCTTAATACATAAAATAAAAGCTTATTCGTAATAATTCGCAATTTTTATCGAACAAAAGTTAAAACTATTAAGTGCTTTTTTAATCTTAACAAGTTTTTGCGAATTTTCTTAATGTCTGCGCTTTTTCCGATATTTTTGCATTTCTTAAAATTTTAGCTATTTTCAAGAAAGTTTAAGTTTTGGAGCTTTTCGCGAATTTTCGTTATTTTTCGCGATACAAATGATTTTTTATTCCAGTTCTTGGCTTTATTAGAGTTTTCAATGTTAACAAGTGTTCGCGAATTTTCGTAATTTTCGTGTTTTTTTAATTTTTTTTGCATTCCTTACACAGAATTCGTATTCTGTTACTAAATTCAGAAATTCAAATATTTTTTTTACGGAAATTCGAAAATTAAAAAAAAATTCGTAAATATTTAATAAGAAAAAAATCAAATTTTTTTCTATCAAAATTTTGTATTGAAATATTTAACAATCCAACAAAAAAAATAACAAAATTTAAAAACAAATTCAAACACATGTGTGTTAAAATAAAAAACTTATGATGATTTTTTCTGCGTACAATTTTAGCGATTTTTAATCAACTTTACGGCTTGCTTGCAATTTTGCACGTAAAAGAGATGGTTTGCAAAATTTTCCTGCTCGACAAGCTTGTTGTTGTTTTTTATACTTAAAATCTGAAGAAATTTGTTGTCATTTTAAAATCTGAAGAAATTTGTTGTCTTTCAACAATCTAAAATTGTAATTGAGTATATAGTAATTAATTAAATTTTGCTTGCAATTTTAATTGCAATTAAGCCAATTAAAATTACAACTTACTTGTAATTTTAATTGACATGATCACATTAACACAATTAAAAGTAATTTGTAATAGGTTTCCTACAATAACAATTACATATTTATAATTATAATTGGTGCTAGACCAATTAAAATCAAAAGAAATTGTATTTGGCACTAGTCTAATTACGATTACAAGTAATTTCAATTACAAATACTTGTATGTAATTGAAGTGAAAATATAATCATTGCTCCCGAATTCTGTACAACTCAAAATATTGCGATGGTATGCTATCTGTAAATATAAGGGAAAAATCGAAAAAATCACGAAAAATGTTATTTAGTAATTAAAAGTAAATATTTTGAGAGATATACAAAATTTAGAGTTAGTTCCAAAATTTTTGTAATCTAATAAGTGAAATTTAAAATATGTGGCTTTGAAAATGAAAAACACACTCAGGTATGAAGCTGCTATTAGAACCATAAAAGTACCATTAAGTGGTTGATATTTTATGTCATAGCAATTTTGAAAGATAAAACTACGCGTAATTTGAGAAAAAAAATTTTAGAAATTTGAGAAACAATTAGTCACATATGATTGAGCAAAATGAATATATATATATATATATATATATATATATATATATATATATATATATATATATATATATATATATATATATATATATATATATATATATATATATATATATATATATATATATATATATATATATATATATATATATATATATATATATATATATATATATATATATATATATATGAATATATATATATATATATATATATATATATATATATATATATATATATATATATATATATATATATATATATATATATATATATATATATATATATATATATATATATATATATATATATATGTATATGTATGTATGTACTTATATATGTACGCACATATAAATATATACATACAAATGTATAACCACTTGACCTAAAACTTGGCAAATAAAGATACCCAGGAAATATTTTTTGCCGACATGACTGACGCTACAAAAAATTGAGATTACCAGAATAGCACCCAATGCAATGTGCAGAAGTCATTGTGTGTTTTTAGTTATCGTAATAATTCTCAGTTACCTCTTTAGAGTTTGTGCAGAAATATGTGAGTTTTTAAAACTTATAAAATTTGGAAAAATTCTTTTCCGATGTGGTGCCATAAGCAGCAGTACAATGCACTGAGCATTTTAAACGACATTTCTGACAAATTTCTAATTTAGCTCTGACTTTGGTCCAACATTAATGTGACAGGCTGAAAAAGTATCAGATAAATACAAAAAGTTTCCGATGTTTGGTCAGACATTTTTTCGATATTGTTCAGACATGACAAAAATCCTTTTAGAATTTTCCAAAAAAAAAATCCGTCAGAATTCGTACAGGATTCTCTTATACTACATTTACATTGTCTCGAACTCTAGTAGATTAGATTTGAAATCTTTTTCGAAATCTATATCGTTTACACAAATTTTTTTTACATTTTTCAAGATTTCGCATCGAAGATAAAATTCTTTGTCAGAAAGTTATCTTAAACTGTAACCCAAAAAGTGCCGACTTAGCTAATTCACACACCTATATTAGAAGATTTTTGTATAGCGTAGTAATGTTGTAGATAATTCACTCATCTTTTATATAAAAATGGTGTACCTGTTAGTAAAAAAAATAATAAAAATACTGGATTTTGAGTAAATTTCGTTAAAATTCACTGACAAAGTAGATTTCGTTTTGTATTGAAAATCCAGTAAAAAACAACTAGATTTAGCTTGAAATCTAGTAGATTTGGTTTTAAATCTTTATTGAAATCCATATCGTTTACACTCAGGTTTTTTGAAATTTTTCAAGATTTCGTATGCAACACAAAATACTTTGACTCAAATTTATCTTAAACTGTAATAATAGAAAATGTTTGTAGATCGTAGCTAATTCACTAACCGTTTATATAACTATTGTGCAGGGTAGCAAAAACAAAATACAAATATTAGATTTTAAGTAGATTTCGTCCAAATCTACTTACAAAGTAGATTTCGTTTTGTATGAGAAATCTAGTAAAAAAAATAATAAGATTTAGCTCGAAATCTCGTAAGTACTAGATTGCGGGACAGTGTAAATGCCCTATTAGACATTTCGGCAGTTTTTAGAATATCCTCAGACAAAGAGGTCCAGTTTTATGTCAACCATTCATATGATTTTCGGTAGATTTTCTGACCGACTTCGGATACGAATTCGGCATCTTGTACAGACTTTCTGACCGAAATCGGAAAAAAATTTTTTGCTGGGTATGTTTGCTAAAGATTCGCTAGGTATGTATATTACGAGCTACCTTCGAAATCGATAGGTTTTTGAAAATAAACTAACAGGTGAAACTTTTACACGAATACTGCATATGTATATTAGGGTGGAGCGAAAAACCTTTTTCTTTAATTTGAATTTTTCTGTATTCTGTATATCGATGCTCTATAACCTGGAACACATTGGAAAATAACACAGATCTGCGATGAAAAAGTTTTTTACATAATTATATAAAACATATAATGGTTGGGCTAAATATTACAAATATGAACTTTGTTTAAATGTACCACGTCACATTTACTAGATAACAGTACTTCTGAGTTTTTCGATGTACACTTCTCTTTCAAGCTACATCCAGAGTCAAAGGTTGTATCGATAAAAGGAAATGAAATCTTGTTTGAAAGGCTACTACGCGACAAATGGTGGCCAAATGTCTGAGCTATAGTAAATCAAAGCTAAGATTTACGAAATTTTTAACGTTTTTCACCAATTATTGTCATTTCGGAAGTTTTTTTACTACAATTAATAACAAAGTCCTTAGCTTTGTAATTAAATTGTATAGTCCATTCGATTACAAATATTTTAAGCCATAATGGACCGAAATAGGACAAAAACTAAAACAACAAAAAAAACACTAGCATTTCACTATGCATTAAAAAGCAAAAGAAAATATATTACATAAAGGATTTGATAATAAAAAGTCGACGATCTTTGATATTCGGCGTAAATTAAGCTGTTCTATATGTTCATCGATTAACAATACAGGCGATTGAAAATAACGAAAAAAATTTTTTTTGCTATTTTCACTCCGCCCTAATGTATATACGATCGAAGGCAATATCTTAAACGAAACTCTTGGTCAAGTGGCTCAAAGACGTTTTCTGTTATTGATTTTAAAATCACTTAAAAGTTTACTTCAACAGTGCAATTGACTTTGCCATTGCCGCTAAATGTCAACGTTAATTTTTTATTTTTTTATTTTACATATTTTATTTTTACTAGTATATGTTTGGCTTTAATTTATTCTGCTTTTCTTGCATTTTATCATCATTAATCAATTACAATTCAATTTATTCCGTTTCGCATCGTATAGATTGCGTACATACGATTTTTTATTTATTTATTTTTTATCGAACAGACGCGGAAAAGGCAATAAACAAACTGGCGAAAAAAGATCCACATACTCGTACATATGTACATTAGGGTAATGACTAAATTTTTACAACAAATTTACCTATCGCCATGTGATAGCCAATACTAAATTAATTATAAAAATCGTAATTGCGGGTCATTTTGGCAAAAAAAAGCTTCCGCACCAAATGCAATTTCTAAAAACCCATAGATATTTTTTTTATTAAATTAATATACATATACATTGTTCATCGATTTTGATAAAATTTAGTACGAATGATGCCTTTAGCAAAACTGCTATTAGTGCAAAATCTTGGCTCACTGCTTTGCCTAGTTCACGAAATATCGCAACTTTAAAATAAGAAATCAAAAATAAAATCAAAAATTTACAAGACTTATTTCACAAAATTATGTATATATTTAAAACTACTTATCCTATATATTCCATTAAGGAGTCATATTAAAAAATAATTGAAAAGGTTCTACGAACATCTGCTTTGCTGATCACGGGTGCACCTCGCACTACTTCATTCAAAGCACTGTTCACCATACTGCATTAGCTTCCTGCTCACCTCATGATCAAACAACTGGCCATGAACTCGGCGGTTAGACTAATTGCCTCAGGTGCATGGAAGCGGGGTAACGTAGGCTATACGACGATATTAGGGCAAATCTTAGATCATCCCGACACACTGACTATTGCTCACCTGCTCTGCTGCCCGACAAGAGATTCATGGTGGACTTCTTGGGCACATCCTCTGAGACAGACTACATACACCAATATGAGGATGTGCTCGAGATCTACACCGACGGGTCAAAGTCGGGCATCCCACAAATGCAACGTAGGATAAAGTTTAGGCTACCAAATCAATGTAACATCACTCAGGCTGAAATATCGGCAATCAAAAGGGCGGCCAACTGGTTAAGGTACTACAGGATATTCGATCAGGACATCCGAATTTGTACCGACAGTAAGGCGGCAGCGAGCCATGCAGGGGTGCCCGGCAACGCTATCGCGGACGGTCTAGCCAAGGCTAGTGCCCGCCTACATGAAAATGACATCGACTGGTTAGTAGGTGTCCCGCTAAAAAGCTGCAAAATATAAATTCAGCACCAACTATTTGAAGAAGCGCAAACCAGATGGACAAATGAAATCACTTGTGAGATTTCCAGATCCATCTGGCCCCAGTATAACTTCGCAAGATCTGCAACCATAGTGGGGCTTCCTCGTCAACAGCTGCGTAAGCTCGTAGCGGTCATAACAGGGCACTGTCTCATTGGTGTCCATGCCAGAAGATTAAATCTTCCTTTTAACGATTTCTGTAGAAGTTGTCAGAACGAGGAGGAGGAAGAGACTGTCAAGCACCTCCTCTGTCGATGTCCAGCACTATTTAGAAATAGGGCGTCATACTTGGGAAATCCGTCACTGCCCGAACTAGCAGGCCTTGGGGAATGCGACATTAGGGGAATAAATTCATTCATACGATACTCGGGTTGGTTTAACACCGACCCATCCTCTGGGATAGGCAGGAGACCTTGTTAAATTTCCCTACTATCCATCCCAAGCATCACAAAGGGACTAAAGGACCCAAGTGGGCCGGTTTTTAGAAACCGGCAGCCTGTTCAACCTAACCTAACCTAACCTTCTTTATATTTTTTAATGGCCATTTTGGTTAGTGCATGTAAAATTTGATATTTGCAAAAATAGTGAAGAAGTCATACCCTAATGTACATATCTACATACATATATAAATACATACATATGTATGTATATAGAACAGCGTAGGAAAAAAACAAGCGCAATAAGACCAAAATTTGAATAATGATTTTTTTCAGATAATACCTATTTACTTAATTTTCCACAAACCCTGCAGATATTATTGGACTACGTGGTCCAAATTAGCTGAAATGGACTAGCTACAACATTGTTCTATGTAATGCAGTCATGGACCACGTTATTTGCAAGCAAAAGCTTGATGTTATCCGACGAATTTTCGCGTTTTAGCAACTATGTACTCCGTAGAGTTGTGACGTTCCGGAACGACCTAGTTACTTTGAATGATTCCCTAAATGGAACGGTACGAACCGATCCAAACGTTATTTTTTATCGTTCCTCGTTCCGCAGTTGCAAACCGTCTTTAGGAGTAACTAATTTTCTTTGACAAACGTTCTAGACAACACATTTCTTTCGTTCACTTATTTGTGTACACTTTTTTGTATAGAGAATGATTTATTTATTTACATTTATGATAGATTTTATTATTTTCAAATATGTATTGCTTGTTGTGGGCTATTGTTGTTTTTTTTTACAAATATTTTATGAAAACAAAGGATTAGTTTATTGTTATTATGTCAGAAAATGAAAATAAACAATGAAAAATGTTTGTTGACGTTTTTAGGAGCGACAGAGACATTCTCTCGTTCCTCGTTCATTCACTGTTCCAACAAAAAAATCGGAACGATGAACGAAAGGACAGAGACATTCTCTCGTTCCTCGTTCATTCACTGTTCAAACAAAAAAACCGGAACGATGAACGAAAGGAGCGACCTAGTTCCTTTAGTCTTTTGGATCGGTCGAAATGATTCCACAAAAGGAACAATTTGCCCAACTCTAGTACTCAGATATAATGAAAAAGCTGGATTATATGGTCCAACCATAGGATATCGTAATTTTAAATCGACCATGTTTTCTCCATACATTTGGGTTACCTTTGGACTAGTCCTAGTCCTCTATAGAGTATAGCTTACAAGCGTGTATGGACTAGTTGCGTTATCTGCAGGGAAGATACTCAGGAACACACAAACACACACACACAATTGATAATAATATCTGTATATCGCTTATATGTATATATCTGTGATTTTGTATTGAAAGAGAGATATCCATTGATCCATTATTGCAACCGAATTTACTTTACAATAACGATCTTTCAAGTCTATGAAAGCAACTGACTTTTCCTATACTACAATGTAGATAGAACTCTACATAAGCGGTATTCAGTGTTTGGTGCGAATGGTCTAGCAAAGAAGCAAGTGCAAAATATCGTAGCTTTTTGTTTGCAATCTAACAACAAAATTCATTACTTTGCACTTACAACGCTTTTGCAACTACGCTATACCAAATCGGTATAGCTTTTTGTATTGCAGTCTTGCAACTCACATTTTTACAACTGAAATAAAATTAAATAAAAAATATCCACAAAAATTAAAGAATTTATTAAAAAAAATATTAATGAAAATGAAAAAACATAAAAATTGGATACACGGGACAATAAAGTTTCCTTGGAATCTGGATGTAGCCACAGAAGTGCCTGTGTAAATTTTTATTTAGTGTTTCAAAGTGAGTAAAAGAAGCGCTCATGAATAGTGACAAAAGCGTTGCAATTGCAAACAGTTGCTATACAAAACGCACCAAACATCGAATACCGCTATTTTTTTCAATCTTTCGACCAAAAGTTCTAAAAGCAATACATACGAGGCATTATTCGTGAAGCGGACAAAAACTTTTGTTAACTGAAATGATATGAATGTGTGTACAAAGTACGTTTTTATGTTTGATGTTTATTTGTAACGTTATGGGGCACTAAAGTGTTGCTATTTTGGAAATTTACTTTTCTTTTCATTATTTTTCGATTTGAAATTTTTTAAAAGTATGGTTGATATGAAATTCATATAGACAT
Source organism: Panzeria rudis (assembly GCA_956483635.1). Lineage (NCBI taxonomy): Eukaryota > Metazoa > Arthropoda > Insecta > Diptera > Tachinidae > Panzeria > Panzeria rudis. The sequence continues at coordinate 202,409,047 of OY101448.1, forward strand.
TGCTTAACCGTCAACAAATAAATCTCTATTTTTTCGATGCAGAGAAAAATAAAACAAAAAAATAAAAATTATTATTTTACGTTGGCTGCCTAGAACTAAAAATCAAGACAAGCAACTGAAGACTGTTAAAGGCATGTATAATAACAAAAACCAAACAAACAGCTTTGAGTGAATGTATTAAAAAAGAATACTCATCAAAAGCGAAAAACAATAAGTGTGGTAGTGTTGGATATTAATCAGATAGGTGAAATTTCAAAGCTGACTAAATTTAGTTGAAATAAAAATGCAAGAATTTACCATGGAAAATAAGTCTTGTATTCTATTTACTGGCAAAAATTAGTTAAATAGCTGATGTTTCATTGAAAAAAGCATCCACCTTCATAAGTGGTAAAAGCGAACAAGAACGCTGATGATGACGAGCGTAGCGGCCGTCGAAATCAGTAGTACTGATCCGTTCTGCTAATCTGATTTGAATATTCCAGCACTCCACTCTTAATAAAAATAATTTGAATTTACATTAATTCAATTATTGAACTAGAAAGCCGAAATAATAAAAAATATAAAAAAAAAAAAAAAAAAAAAAAAATTTTTTAAATTATTATTATTATGTCAAGGACATGAGCACCGCGACCTAAAGGATATTTTGTGCGGCCCAAGTGCTCACTTAAGTAGATTAATGCTACGAATAAAGCCAATTATTCTACACGGTGAAAATTTTTATGCTTCACCTCTAGTCATCTTGGTACCTCGAAGGAACTTCACTCTGCGCGCCACTACCGCCGGACAGTTACAGCAAATGTACTCCGGCGAAGAGGCCCAATTCGTCGCATAATTGTCGGCAGCGGCGCACAGTTATTCGAAAGTGGGCAAAAACAGAGGAGTTATATTAGATATATGAAATTTGGTATACAGCTTTATATTGGCTTCGATAAGAAAAATACCAAGTTTGAAAAATATCGGAGCTGTTTTGGAGAATATACGAGCATTTTCAAATTTACGTTTTTCGGTGGTGTTTTTTCATAAACCGAGCGAACTTGGAGGTGAAAAAAAGGAAAAATATATGTTATAATTTTTTTCATTTTCTTCATTTATTTATACTAGAGACCTGTTTAAGTGTTAGCAAAAGAGAAAAGTCAAATAAATTAAGTAACAAACAAATAAATCGAATTTTTAAATTAGAGTTTTCTGTAGTGCTTTTTCATAGCAGGAGCGAACTTTGAAACCAAAAAATGACAAAATGTATATATGAGTCTTTTGTTCTTTTTATTTATTTATTCTCGAGACCTGTTTGAGTACTATCAAAAGAGGAAAGTTGCCTAAATTAATAACAACGAAGAAAGGCTCTTCTTAAATTAACGCCTTTCTGTGGTGCTTCTTCCTGGCCAGAGGTAACTTTGGATTGAAAAAAGTGCAAAATGTATATTTTATTTATTTTCGGGACCTGTTTATGTTTTATCAAAAGAGAAAAATTTTTCAAATTAAGTAGTAACCAAGAAAAGTTAACTTTTAAATTTATTGAGTTCAGCTTTATCTTTACAGCTTTCGCTTGACAATGCCAATTTCGTCATAAGTTGCAACAAGATCTGTGGATACAATAAACTTTTTTATTTCATAAATTGTTTACATATATTTAACGCGGAGCATGTTCCTTTGTGAAGCTACAAGAGGATCCGAAGATAAAAGTAAATATCTCATTAACCCTTTCATGCATCAAACTTCATTAGGGCACCTATATTTTTTTACTTTTTTTTCTAAATATACAAAAAAGGACAAAAATTTAAATATGTATACATTTTGCACTTTTTCGCTTCAGAGTGCGCTCTGACCATGAATAAGCAAAACAGAAAAGCGTTAATTTAAAATGTACTTTTCTCGGTTGTTACTTAATTTGGCCGACTTTTCTCTTTTGATAATAATTATAAAAAGCCGTAGCTACAAGAGCAATGATTTATTAAATGCAAAAAAGACTTAACTAACTAGTTTTGCATAAGAAAAATATATTACCGGTATAGTGAAAGTAAGTTTTTTATCGTAAAATATACTCTAAAAACGTACCCATCTACCAACACGGCACTCAACAATCTGATTTATGTTTCCTTTTGTTTTAAAAAATTAAGCTTAGCAAATTTTTTTATAAATATGTACATAACTTTCACTAAAAGTTAATAGTTAAAAACTAGTGAGAAAAATATGTTGACGAAACTTGCTATTTCTAAATGACAGAAGGTTAATTTTTTAAAACAACTATAAAAAAGGGAGATATAGACTGTTTGGAGCTACCAAAGCAGAGTTTGTGGACTATTGGTCTACACTAGAAATGAGCAAGTGAAAAATATATATCGATATATTTTTATATATCGATCGGCATCGATATGTGTATATCGAATAAAAAGTATTTTTTTTAATAAAACGAAAAAAGTACCTTTCTTATAAATAATTAAGCTGGAAAGAGTTAATTTCCAAGATCCCTACTGTTCCACCAATATTTCATGGAACTTTGCGAATAGACAAAATATTATAAATGAAACAAAAGATTTTGTTAGTAATATTCTATTTGATGAAGACTGTGCCGAAATGTTTTTAAAAATTGCACGAAAAACAAAACCAAACCTAAAAAATATCGAATTTGATACTGTCGATATATTTGGAAAAAATATCGATATATCGAAATTAAAAATATCGACGACATATATATATCGATATATTTTTAATAAAATATCGATATATCGATATTTTTGCCCATCCCTAATGTATAATATTACAAATAGATTTCTTGCAAAAAATAAAAAGATTAATAAAATTTGCACATAAATTTTATAAAAACCGGTTTATTTGAATAAAACAGTATTCGAAACCGAGTTTTTTTAAAGCTATTTTTCGAATAACCTGAAATCCGGTTTTCTGGAAATTCTGGTTTTTGCATACCTACGTGGACTGAAAACAGTTTCAAAAATTAGATCAGCGTTGGAATTTGTGTTTGGGACAGACAAAGTTTAAGCAAAAGTATGCAACTTAATGAATTGCTAATTTCACTTGGAACAGCTGATATAAAAAATACTTTTTTAATTATTTTCTTTATTTTTTTAGCAAATGTTATAAATTCGTTTATTTATAATTTGCAAACGAAAAACGTTAAACTCAAGTAGAGTAGTATACATGTTCACTTATGCTGTAACCGTTTTCGTTTAAAACAAAATTATAATAAATTTCATAACTGAACTCTACACAACTACACGAATTAACAATTTGTATGCAGGTACTAAATACTTCACACTTAATCGATGGAAACTTAAGGTGGTGCAGAATTCGTAAAATGGTAAAGTTTGTACATACATAATATTGTAACAAGATAACCTACCTGGACTTGTTTGCCAACTAAGGCCACCGATGAACATTTTCCTAAAACGAAAAAAACAAAATAATTAGCAATTATATAGTAAACGTTTACCTAAAACCCCTTCACTCTGCAAATAGAGGCAAAACTAAGTACATAGTATATCAAAAAGCGCAATAAATAAACCGCTAGGTTGTGGAATGGTTGGTAACATTGGAAATAATTTTCTATAGATGTAAAATATATTTTAATATCATCATCAACCTAGATCATCATTTGTATATACATGGTGGAATATATGTACACATCAAAACTATCCCGCAATAAATTTTATATAAAGAAATTTTTCTGAAACTATTTAATTAAAATAGATACATATTATTTAAGTTTTGAAACAATTTCCGAAATTTGACTTTATGTACTCCTGAAAGGGTTCCCTGAATCAGCATTTGTATGTAGTGGAATATATGAGCCCATCTCTATTATTACAAAGTGACTACCTACACAGCAAAAATTTGGTAATGTGTTGTCATTACTAAACAATATACATTTCAACCACAAACTATATACCGTCTTAATTAGTTTACAGTAGTTAACCAATTACTTACTAGCAAAGTTGGCAACCGTAACGAATAACGGTATCGGTAGCGGTATTGGTATTAAAATTATTTTTATTTCGGTAGCGGTATTTGAGTTATATCGGTATCGGTATATACCGCTACCGAAACTCTACTACCGGTATTACAATTTTGTATGTGAAATCAAACAAAATGCTTAAGAATTAATAAAATACTCTAAAAATGAATCGTGTCTAATAGATTTAAACATGTCAACTCCAAATTTGCAGTTTTTGATATATCTTGGGACTCACTTTCATGGTATTGGATTATATCATTATATATGAACGTTCCGTGTCGCTGTGTTCCTTCACGCTGATCTCCGAAACTGCTTCACAAATTTCAAAGAAAGAGGTTTGTAAGTGTATATAACTGAATCTAGATTGGAATTCCTTTAAAGCAAACATTTACCTTTGTAAGGTATAACTAACGTGACCAGAAGGTTTTTGTCAAAAGCGGGATAAGAACGGCAGAAAAGCGGGATTCTGAAGACAATATGACCAAAAAAGGGGGATTTTATAATATATCTTATGGAAAGCGGGATGTTGTAAATGCACTGATGATAATACAAGCAACTACACAGTTCCATATCGAAATAACGTAACTAACAAAAATGTAAAGTCGCCAATTATTAATTATTACACCGAAGCGCTTGGCCCTACAAATTTCAAACTGTTATAAGAATCAATCGCATTAAAAATGAAAATGAAGACTTATCTTCTCTCCTATAAAATTAAAAACAGTGTAGTTATGTGATACTGCATTTTTAGCTAACGATATGTTCTTAGGAAATTCATAATTTTTATGAAACAAAAATTTTATAAATTGGTTTAAGCCTAAAGATAATTTTGTCTTTAACACATGAAACATAAAGTCATTAGGACCCGACTAAAATAAGAAAGTTGTAAGCCAGTGAGTGAAAAAATCCGATGTCATCTTTTATAAAATTCAGTTTATAAAAGATGACTTCGTCAAAAAAATATTTTTGATCAACAGCAGTTCTGTTTTTTCACTTAATGTCTTGTAACTTTGTTCTATTTTGTCGGTTCTTAAGCACTTTATTTATCATGTGTTCGGCACCAAATTAGTTTCAACGTTGGGCTTTGAAGGGTTTTTCTGGATTTTCGTTTCATCTTAATGGAGAAAAACTTTAATTGAAGGCATCAATGTTAGTCGAACACTATGGTTTTTAAGTCGGTCAATTTAATTTTTGCAATAATCAATCATTTTCAACACTTCTTGTCTTACTTGACTTCACCACCCTCACACTGTGAAAGGTATAACAAGTGCTCTGATCATGAAATCGTGGTCAAACTTGAAATATCAGTTCAGTTCGACCCTTATACAGTCAAGAATTTGTCTTTTCAATTATTACATGCTTTTAAAATTCCTTTCTCACTAAAAATAATTAAACTCAATAATTAAATTGAACGAACTTAAGCCTGAATAATAAAGTATCTTTCGATTAGAAATTTTTATGTATTGAGTTTTGAAGCAATGAGTTTTTATTCGATCAACACAAGAAAGATCTATTTTGCTCAGTTGATACATTTTCTATATTTTTGGCAATATTAAAAAAAACAGAACTATAAATTTTAAAATTCGAAAAAGCGGGATAAAAATTTTAGGCGGGATCGACCTCTTAAAAGCGGTGTAGTCCTGCCTAAAGCGGCATGTCTGGTCAGGTTAGGTATGACACAATAATTTGTTATAAACTCAAATCCGTTCTTGAATCAATCGTTATGTACTTTGTATAAGAAACGGATTTAATTACGGATTACTTGATTTTCCTTTTAAGTGTACCATTAATAATAAATTTTTTTTTGCACGAAACAACAATTTTTTACAAAAAGTATTTTACAAATTTTTAAAAACTGATTACATATCTACAGTTGCCGTAAGCTAGAACAATCGTGTGAATGGGCTGCGGCAACTATTGTTACTATATCATTTTACGGCAACTAGCAGCAATCAAATTTGATTGCTATGATTTCTTTATTGTGCTCCAATTCAGCACAATAAAAATTGTGTCAGATTGGTGCATTTGCGTCAATCGTGTGATCCCAGCTTAAGACTGCAGCATTTATCCTAGACAACTTTTTAATCGATCTTTTGATCACTTCTGCTCTTTAACAACCACATGTTAAAATCATTGAGATGAATGATCAGAAATAAAATATAATAAAACTACTTTGATTTCAGTTCATCAGCGATTTTACTAATGATTTGTATGCTCTCTTTTTCATCGGTCTAAAAATAGTTTTTAAATACGAAGTTTCCTTAGAATTTCGATAAAAAATATAGTTCTTTTTTACCTAATTTACTTTCAATCTTTCTTTTGCATTTTTACCTCATTTCTTTAGAAACTGTTTGGTTAAAATACTTTTAAAATAAAGCTCATTTTAAAATAAAGAATGATTCAATGATTCGTTTTGCTCATATAAAATTCAATGGATTCCAGAAATTAAAATTCTTGGTAAATATTTTATTATGGTGTTCAAATCTCGGGAATTCCTAGGATTCCGGGAATTTCTTTTTTTAATCCGGGAATGAAAAAACTCTACTAGCAATGTAAATAATAACAAATTCTCAGAAAAATAAGCAGATCGTGAAAATGGTGATAACTCCAAAAAACTGCTAACATCCGTTATTTCAAATTTGCACTTCCACAAAACCGTTTGCATCAAAAACTGAACTCCGTTATTCTTTATGGTCTATCGTAAGTGCAAATGCAAGAAATCGCAACATTTTTAATCCTCAAAAAAGATACACAAGTTTGTACTTGCAATCTTATAGCTGATAGGAGGACAATTTTTAGAATTTAGCAAAACTAATGGCGTTTTCTTTTCTAAAACAAAAGTGTACCATAAGTGTTACATGTGATTTTTAAATGCTCCCCTGATTTTTAAGAAATGTTGCATATTTGACGTTTACAAAAGAGCACCAGCTTATTTATTTCAGAAACAATAACAAAACCACCTGTTAATGTAGTGCCGCACTAATGCCCCTTTAATTAAAATGAGTGTTGAATATGTAAAATTTTTTTTATTTTTAAGGGCAACATCATGAGAAAAGAACGCGTTATAATTTTAAGATAATACATATTTTTCAGAAAAGAACATAAGGAAATGTAAAAGGCAGAATAAATGCAGCATATTACTCAGAAAAGAAAACGCCATAAGTGCAAATGTATAATTTTTGTGTGGGCTATAAAGAAATAGCTAAGATATTTTAGCAGATTTTAGTGTTTAATGCAAGTGGTTTTGTGAAAGCAGAAATGGAAAAGATCAAACCTTTCTATAAAATACAACAGCGATTTTTTTCTTTTGTTGTATTTCTAACTTTCATAAGACAATTTGCATCAAACACCAAGCTCTGCTTTTTATTTGCATTTTCGCGTGATCGTTTACGTGTGGTTTACGTCTCCGCTATTGACTTTTCATAATAATTTTAAGATTTTAGCTTTCTGTTGAATTCATCTGTGTAAATTTTTCCCTAAAATACATATCGTCAACTTATTATTGGTTTGGCCCACCGACCATTTAAAAAAATGAGTTAGGATGTCCTCTTTCCAAATTGAAACATATTATTGATTACACCGATCGACAGACAAAAAATTTCTTGTGCTTCTATTTTAATGCATCCATCCTGATTCTAGATATTGAAAAACACATAATATCGATTCTCAGCTTTTAAAGTTTGTTTTTGTCTGTTTTACATCGAAAACAAAATTTGGGGTTTGATAAGAGAACATAGAAAGATAAACAAAAATATTCATTTCTAACTTATTTTTTTATAATTTTATATTTCTAAGCTATCATTAATAATAATTCTTTAAATGGAAAGACTCCGATGCTCAAGAATAAAAATTTGTTGTAGTGTACAATAAAAGTTTTAGGAAAACAGTCGTTTTACTTAAAAATTTTTAAAGTTGTTCTTATTCCTGCAAAAATGTTTCTGTTGGCTGAGTAGTTAGCGCGTTTGACTACAAACGCTGAGATCTTGAGTTCAAGACTAGTTTCAGGACAGCCAACAACATCATGTATTTTTCTCATGTGCATTGGTGTGTTATTGTGTTGGTTGTTGTTGGACTGTAAAAGTGATGAAGGCATAGCACTGATTACTTTGACAGTACCGGCAGCGATTAATACTAACATATCCTAATGCACTTCACAGCGCCCTCCTTCGTCGGTATTGCAGCGGAACCATCAGCGAAGTAAAAGAACTAATAAAATCGCTACACAGCTTAAACAACTCAATGCCTCTACTTGACACTATCCCTTTCTCAAAGAAGGTCACACATTAATTAACTAACTGGTAGGCATTCAAAATTTTTGACAAAAAAATATTTTTCCATTTATAAGTAACAAAAAATGAAATCAAAATTTGACATGCAGAAGTCAGACTCAAAAATCGTGTTGACCGGTGTTATGCATTATGTTTTGTGTACTATTTTTCTTACTATTCTGTTGTTGTATTGTTTCTCTGGTATTAATGATCTTTGACGCTTTGGGACAAAAAATATTTTGGCATGAAACAACGTGAGGAATTTTATTAATAGCCCCACATTTGTATTTTTGGTCTCAGTTTCTTCGATTTTTCAAATATTTATTTTTCATTATTTTTTTAGTTGTTTTTTATATTATCTTTTTCTTCTTTTTTAACTTCCTTAAACTAACCAAATACTTTGCTATTCATCTTCATCTCCTTCTTGGCTGCCCTAACCGTTGGAATATATAAAACCGAAAGATAAACTAAACATTTGTACTACATCCATACATTAGATACTTATTAACCGCAATGAGTGCACTCACTCAGCCAAAACATGTTCGCAGAGTCATCCAGACAGCTAGATATCTAGTTGTTTTACTATTCAACCAGTCAGCTAGTTGGTGGTAGTGACGGTATTTGTTGCTGCCACATCAACTCTATAATTTCATTCTTTTCTTTCTGTCTTTCATGAATGGATGGATATAAGAATGAGCCCTACAAGTGTACTTGTGACTATGAACGAGTAAGAACTACGTACACACATGCATATAATAAACTATACCCAGAAAACAAGCAGGTTTGATCTCCAATGAAAACGATTAGAAATCAAATTTCATCTCAAAGCGTTAAATTTTTAAAATGATTTGAATGTAATTTGAGAAAAAAGCCATTCTCAACAAAAGGGGGACATTATTTTCGGTGTCATTCTCAAACTTAAACTTAAATTAATTACCATATGTAAATACTTTCATTATTTTATATAGTCATATTTTTTAATTTACACAAAAAAATTATCTCAAAAAATTTTTCAAACAAAAGTTTGTCAAAAACAAAATATCATATTCAGTAAACGCATTTTACTGAATGAGTGAATTTTTTGTTCGGCTTCTATTTGGGACGCATACACTCAAGGGCTTTGGTATCGTATCAATCTGTTTGATCGAATTCATGTATATATAGGTTGAGGAGAGTTTGACGAAATCAAAAGCATTTAAATTGAAACAAGTTTGTTTAACGAAGATTTCGGGGTGAATCAATACGTTATTCGCTATTCTCATTATTTTATATATTTCTTTTATATATATATATATATATATATATATATATATATATATATATATATATATATATATATATATATATATACATATATATATATATATATATATATATATATATATATATATATATATATATATATATATATATATATATATATATATATATATATATATATATATATACATATATATATATATATATATATATATATATATATATATATATATATATATATATATATATATATATATATATATATATATATATATATATATATATATATATATATATATATATATATATATATATATATATATATGTATATATATATATATATATATATATATATATATATATATATATATATATATATATATATATATATATATATATATATATATATATATATATATATATATATATATATATATATATATATATATATATATATATATATAAATAAATAAAAAATAGTCTATACGTGATGAATTTTCATCTTGATATCAACTTGACATTCATCATGATATAAATTCATTCAAAATGAATCAAGTATTAAATTAATGTTTGATCGTGAATTTAGAACAGTGGTGGACAAACATACACTATCTTATTCTTTGCTTGTGTATGCGCTTCGCGGCTATATAGATAGGCTGTGTGTCTCACACACAGTGTACGTGTGTTGAGGTTAAAAAACAGCCAATACTCGCGAGCAGTGATGCCAACTTTTGGAACCCAAAAGGAGCTAAAAAGGGCTAAATGGAAAATAGACACGTATAAAGCAATATCAAGTCAAATTTTTCGAAAAAGCGCAAAAAAGGGCTTACTTATAAAACACGTTTAAATTTTGGGACTAACTTAAAATCTCAAAAAATGTTTAAAGAAATAGAAGATTATTATACACTCTTCTTTTTATTACTGGCACAGCAAACTAACAAAAGAAAATGAGTAAAATGATGTTAGGATGTTAATTCAGAAGTCGCTATTGCTAGAATAAAGGAAGAAATAGTTGCCAAAACGAAAAATGTACCCATATTGATCAAAAAGTAAGAAGCGGCTAAAAGATAATTGTTAAAAGTGCTAAATTTGCGCGTTATTTTGTTTGGGGCTAGACATTTTTTTCGTGTTTTGAGTGACGAAAAGTGGATAAATCTAGCCCGAAAAGGGCTAACTTCGCATCCTTGGTACCAATATTATTTACGTAAATAACGAAAAGGCGAACCAAGAGGGTAAAAACGGGAAAATTTATTGAAAGTTGCAAAAAGTGCCAAACGTGCCATTTACATTATTGAAAAGAGCTGTGTTAGCTCTTTTTTCTAAAAAAGAGCTGAAGGGAAAAATTACGAGTTAGAAGTAATCAAATAGAGCTAAATCTAGCAGGAAAATAGCTAAGTTGGCATCACTGCTCGCGAGTATAGGAAATTGAGAGAATGCCCACCACTGATTGAGAATAACAGTTAACACCTAGCAAATTTTAAACATTTATGCCTTAATTCATAAAAAATTTTCTGGCTTATAACAGATTAATAAAACAAATTTTCATAAAAAAAATGTATTTTATAAGCCTCTTATATCAAAATTTTTTTTATGAATTAAGGCATTATTGTCAAATAAACATCAACAACGCTGATTAATACAGATAATATTATAAGCACAGCTGTTCTATTTCTTCCCCTCAAATTAGAGGCTCGTATGTTAAAATTTGTATATGTTGACATAGGGGCTGAGATGTCAGTTGTTATTGTAATCTTGTATTTGCTTTAGTATCAACACCACCTGTATATGTCCGCCTTGGAACATCCATTGAAACTGAATTATAAATCTATAATTCTGTCTTAGTTTGATATCAAACGATAGAACCATCTCATTTCAAACATTTTAGCCTGTGTTTGCTGGGTATGTGCTCCACATTCATAGCCTCACACTAGAAACAAATTCTGCGTGTCTCTTTAAATGTGGCTGTCTTCATATATTTTCCTATGTCCGTCCGTTAGTCTGTATATATGTATATCAGTCTATGTATTGTGTTGATTCATTTTAATTTCTGTAACATATGTACAGGGTATTATAATAATATGAGCGATTTTAAAAGTTTTAACATCTGAATGCAATTGCAACCATTACTGAATTTATAAAATACATATCGGTAGCTTACAATGAAAACATACTAAGTCCACTTTCTGCTAAAATTATGGTTTAGTGTGACGAAAGAGCAAATAAAACAGGTAAAATTAAAAAATAATTATTTTTATTTAACTTCTGCGCTAGACTTAAAAGCTATTTAGATTCCTTCTAATAAGACTAGGGCGTGGTAGTCAAATAATTATTCGACTAATTTAAAGCAGATAGAATGGAGCCTAGTCTCCACGACGCACAGTGCTTTGATCCCATATAACGATGGAATAATAATAGAAGGAGTTATCGGAGAGTTTTAAAATGTTGTACACAACTATAAAATACTTTAATTAAGAAAAATGTATTTTTTATCGGACAAAGGACACGCTTACCGCCCATACATGTCAAAAACAAAATTTTCAATATTGGCTAAATAACTGCACACAAAAAATCCGTAGATGTTTTAAATTCCATGTAGGGTTTGCGATTTCCCGGCCTTTTGCACTTCCCGGGAAACGGGAATGAAAAAATCGAGTTCTCGAGAATTCCCGGGAAAAGTAAATTTTCTAAATAAAGTAGATTTATTAAGTGAAAATTGGCGAAACTTCAATTGTTTTATGAATGTAAGCATTCTTTTTTAGCAAAAATTAATATAAAAGCAATTCTAAAACAAATTTTTAAGAATTTTTAAGTGAATTCAATCAAATAGAGTTTATAGTTATTACACAGTAAGATATCCTATAAAGACTAATTGACGACTATTACCACAATTACCACAAAGGTAAACATTTTATTTTAAGGCCTCCAAATCGTTTTATAAAGAACTTGCCGTAATGTTTCTTCATTTTCTTGAAACTTTTCCGGAAGGATTCTTATCGTTAAGTACAAGCAAATTACAGTACAATATTGATCTGCGCCGAATTTTATATATCCTGAGCCACAATCTGTCTAAATATCTTTGATTTTTAATGTTATTTCTCTTAAGACATCTCCTTCAGGGTTTCAATAATAGCGTAGACTTATAACAAATTTAAGTAGTGTCAACTCAAAGTTTTTACAGCTTATATGAGCTTAGGTTTTCCACTAACTTTCGAAAATTTGTTCGCTCATTCTGCTTAATATCAATCAAAGTTCGTTATATATCGAATTATTTACTTTAGGAAACGACTACGAAATTTTTTTTAAGATTCATTAAAATTTTAAACGGAAGATAAATTTAAATTTTATTCTTAATTGTGATAACTTCATATGTTACAAATAAAATGAGCTAAAATTTATTAAAATCATATTATAAGTTCTGAATTTATTCACAATTCAATGGTAGCACCTAACTAAAATATATGTAATAGGAAATCCCGTACAAAATGATTTTCTTAACAGCTTTTTTTAATTTTTGTGTCAGTTTAAAATAAATGAAAATTAAAAATAAATCTGTAAAATATGTGCTACTACTAAGTTGTTATTAAATTCAGGACTTATGAAATGATTTTAAAAAATTTTAGATCATTTTATGTGTAACATAAAAAAAAATTGTTAAATTTTATTCAGTTTAAAATTTTTTTAAATTTTTTTGAAAAAATTTATTTTTTTGATAAAACTTTCTGAATATCTCCGAAAGTATAAGACTGTTAAAAAATTAATTAAGCATTAATTTAAAGGTTATCTTGTTTCCGATCCTTCTGTGTTTTTTTAAGTTAGTCGATGATCTAGTTCTCTAGTAAATGCAGATTATGTGATGCAGCATCCCCTTTTTCTATATAACGTGAAATCTCGGGACACAAAGACAATTCCAAAAAAATAATTTATAGGCTGATGCTCAGTACCAAATGTATACAAATTGACTACAGAAAAAATTTCATTTTGTTTGTCAATCTTTTCGATGCAAATAAATATTTGTTAGCAATTATTTTCTTGAAGCGAAAGATCAATTGATTTGTAATTTTACCGCACTCTTTTAGCGTCAAAAAATAAACAAATATTAAAAATTATCAAATTGGATTAATATTACGCTAGATATTTATTAACTTTTATTTTAAACCAACAAAAGGAAATTAAGTTTTAGCAAAAATTTATGATATGAGATGAAAATACGCATTTTTCAATCCAATAAAATAAATTAATTAGTAAAAAAAATTTTTCTAAAACTTTATTTTTATTTAGTTTCAAGTATAATAAGCCATCATAGAAAGAATTTTAATCTCCTGTTACGAAAAACTAAAGTTTGACAATTATTTTCTTGAAACATTCGAAGATTTCTGCAACAACGGCAGCATTTTTATTACTGTTGTAATAGTTTGCAGACCGTTTGCACAAATTTACTGCATTTACGAATTCACCCAAACACAATTTTTATACTTATTTTTTAATATATACTGTGTTCTTTCTAATTCAACAGTATCTATTTGGATTTATATCTTACTATATTCCTAGTTTATTCTCTTTTAAACTAATTAATGCTATGGAAATTTGAGAAAAAATCACGAAAATTGCTATTTTTAACCGACTTCAAAAAAAGGAAAAAGGTTATCAATTCGTCGTGGTTTTTTTATGTATGTTCCCTCAAAACTCCACCACTTATGAAGCGATTTGAGATTATTTTTCTTTATTTAAAAGAACGTGCTTCCAGATTGGTCCCGTTGAAAAATGGGCAGGGTCACTCCCATACAAAGTAAATTCACATCAATTTTTAGCTACTTCTACTCACCGATTCTTATGAAACTTTGCACACACACTATGTTTCTGTTTCAATACTATATCATGTTTAAAAAATTGGCCAGTGTCACGCCCATGCAAAGTAAATATTCTTTTTCAACAACTTCTACTACACCGATTCTTATGAAACTTTGCATACACCTTTAGTTATCGTTATAATACAATATTCTGTTTAGAAAAGTGGGCAGTGCCATGCCCATGAAAAGTAAATATGCATTTTAACTACTTCTACTTAACCGATTCTTATAAAACTTTGCATACACATTTAGTTATCGTTACAATACATCATTGCGGTTAGAAAAGTTAACTACTTCTACTTAACCAATTCTTATGAAACTTCGTACACATAATCAGTTCTCGTAAAAGTACATGATGATAAAATATGGGGCAGTGCATGCCACACCTATTTTGTAGTCGGTTTTTTTATTTTGCAAGAGTTATTTAAAATTAGTTTTTTTTAAGTTGCGGTAAAATTTTTTTATTTTTTTTTAGGTATTAGAAAACAGTACAAATTTGCGAAAACAGAAAAAATCCATACACCATATTTTTCTTTTTTAATATTTCAAAAAAATCAGAAAAATGGGAATGAAGAAAAATAAACCGATGGCAACGCTGGGAAAAGTGCACTTTAATATCTGCTTGAGAGTGATTTAATTCTCGTATTCAATTTTCCCGAAAAAGTTGTATATATAAGAATTAAAATCACATTCAACAGAGCCACCTGACAAGTGGTGATAAGCAAATACACGTGAGCACTGACGATGGAAGTGTAGCGGCTTCCGAAGGTGGCGCTACTCTGTTCTGCTGTGTACGTTGAAAAATTAAGTTGATGTTAATTTTTCCCTTGTTCCTTGGAATATTAATCATGCCCAATTATTTCTGAATATAACGTTACGAACCTTAGCCTAATAATCAATTTGGATTCACAAAGCAAATACGTTCGAAATAATCATATTAATAAAAAATTAAAAATGTTTTAGAGCTTAAGCCTAGTATGCAGCTCTGCCTGAATTTCAGGTTCGAAATTTTGCATTTATTTCTACACAGAAATATAGTTGTGTAGAGAAATTTGTTTTCATTCACGCAAATTCACTTAAATTTATTAATTTTAAAGCGTAGTATGCAGTTCTCACTGAAATTCAGGTTTGGAGTTTTGCATTTATTTCTACACGGAAAAATAATCGTGTAGAATTCTATACAGAATTTTGTTTGCATACACACAAATTTATATATTTTTTAATTTACAACACACAAAAACACTAAAAATTAATTACAATGTATGAAAAACTAGAAATGTCAAAAATTACGTGACCAAACAATTGTTTGAACATTAATTTTTGTTTCAGTTGACGGAAAAAATTCTCCACTTAGTATTATAGCATGCCTGTAATAGACAATAAATGCCAAAATTCCGTGTACTTTTCTTTTGGAACTGCGTACTAGTAAACGGAAATTTCTTTAAGAAATTTACCAACCTGAATTTCCGTTTGTTTTTTTTACACATACTTCTTATGGCAGCCTGAATTTCATTCAGAGCTGCATACTACGCTTAACGTGCAAAACATAAAAAATATTCACAACACCACACAAAAACAAAATGTCAAAAATTCCGTGAGCAAACAATTGTCTGAACCAAGGCGAATTCATACTAGGTGGCCGCAAGAGCACAGCTGTTTACGTAAATGTTTACACATTTGGCCTGTCAAAAAAGTTGATATATTAACACTGGTTAACGTATCAACTTTTTTGACAGCCCAAATGTAAATTCTCCACGGCGAATTCCCTTGCGACTACCTGGTGTTGATCTACCTTGGTCTGAACATTAATTTTTGTTTAATTTTTGTGATATAACATCCCTGTAATAGTCAAAATTTGTGTTGATTTTTCTTTTCGGCTGCGTACTACCAAACGGAAAGTTGCCTGAAAATTTTTAGAACCTGAATTTCAGTTCGGTTTTTTACAAATACTTCTTATGGTAGCCTGCAATTCAGGCAAAACTGCATATTACAATGTAAATGAAAAATCAGCATTTTTCAAACCAATAAAAAATGCTTATAAGAAAAGAATTCACATAAAACTTTAGTTCTAAATATAGTCAGCTATTACACAGAAAATTTTCAATCTCCTACTACAAGAAATTAATTTTTTACAACAGTTTCCCTGCAGCACGTAAAGTTCAAGTAATTTTTTTATTTATTTACTAAATGTTACAAATGCAATTACAAATTATATCATAACTTAATTGAAACGAGAATAATAACAAAGATCTTCACTCGTTGTAGTGTAACAGACCAGAGTCTATGGTGGGAATCGAACCCACAACCTCCATATTGATAGGCTAGCACACTACCCACTAGCCTACCGAGGTACCAAGAAATTGTTTAGCAAATCTTACTTAAAATTCTATGACTTTAGCGTCCTATAGCGCCGTTAAAAATAGTAAATCTAAAAAAAAAAATTTATTCGTTTGAATAATATTGTTATCTATCGATCGACACATTTTTATATACAATATAATTTTTTTTTTGTATTTTTCTATATGGGACACAGCACTGTGCGACGCACAGTGGTGATAATAAGTATGGAGCTTCTAAAATACTGTATGGATTTGCCTGAAAATTTAAATGTTTGGAGAAAAGCAGTCACGTTTTCCGCACAATGTCTTGTCACGTTGTGCGGCTTGTAACTTTCTTAAATTCTGACCGATTTGCAAAATTTTAAATTTATAGTAAGTTTTTCGAGATTACAAAAAAAAATACATTTAGGTACGTGACCAAACAGTCTACTTTTTAACCGACTTCAAAAAAGGAGGAGGTTATCAATTCGTGTGTACTGTTTTATGTTTGCACACTGTGTCATTGCAAACCGATTCTCAATTTTTTTTAAGGGTTTTCCTGCAGTTTTATTCTGTAAAATTTTTTTCGAAATTCGATGGGGGAACTTGCTCTCCTCAAGCATAACTCTTTCATTTGTGAACAGATTTTCAAAAATCTTTTTTTGTTTGAAAGGGTTTGCTTGAAGTTTGGTATCATGGAAGTGGAAATCGGGCGGAAAAAGTGGTAGCCCGATATACACTTGCCAGAAAAAATATGCGTTCATTTAACAAAAAAATTTCGAATTAGTAAAATTATAGCAATAACTATTAAAAAATTACTAATATCTCTAATTATAAATTATTAAAATATTCTCCGTTATTTAACAATGCATTTAAAAATTTATTTAATTTAAAAAAAATTAAAATGAAAAAAGCTTAAAATAAAAGCAAAATTCGGAAGAAAACATATTCGTACACTTAAATTCAATTAAATAAAACCCAATATATTTAACAAATTTTCAGGAGTTAGTAACCTGTGGGATATCCGTTGTGTAAATGAACTTCTGCAAGACTATTTGTCATAGATCTAATTAGTCGTATTCTTCCCTAGTTA
Organism: Panzeria rudis; assembly: GCA_956483635.1. Taxonomy (NCBI): domain Eukaryota; kingdom Metazoa; phylum Arthropoda; class Insecta; order Diptera; family Tachinidae; genus Panzeria; species Panzeria rudis. Next base: position 202,426,803 of record OY101448.1, read on the forward strand.
TTTGGCACCACTCCTCCATTTCTTTGGAAGTCATATTGTGTTGTCGAATTTTACGCTCAATGGGGACTAGGTCGGCTATTAAGGGAATAATTATAGTTGGTTTTATAGCAACCAACGCTTGACATTATGGGCCGTATATTAAGGATCATTGCGCCGTTGAAACCAAAAGAGTTCTCATAGATCAAATTGCTCCACAGTTTTAAATCAGTTTAGTTTTGAAATGTTTAAGTATCTAATCTGGTTCATTTTAAACTCAATAAACACAAGGTTTCCCGCCCACTGAGCGCCATGCAGCCCCACACCATAAAACCACCTCCACAATGTTTAACTGTTGCAACAAAATTTTCTTTATTTAACGCAGTGCGATTTTTCCGCCGCAGTAACTTTCTACCTTTAATACTAAATATGCAGTATTTGCTTTCGTCTGAAAACAAAACTTGTTGCTGGAACTCTAGAAGTTTATTTATGTACTCGCAAGCTTTAACGCTTTTTTCTATTGATGTCATATATACACGCTTTTCTAAGCGCTACAGGACCACGAACGTCAGCTCGTTTTTAATATTTTTCGAACTTATCTTCATGGATGTCGTTCCCGAAAAATTCTTTAATATTATTGCAGATTTGGGAAGCGGTAATTCAAGGATTTCATTTTACCCGAAAACAAGACGTTTGTTACAAGAACTATCTTTAGAGAGTCGCACAGAACGAGGCCTTCGTAAACTAGCACTTGTACGTTTGAAAGTTTCGACGACATATTGTACCAAAGAGTAACTTTTAACTGTAATTTAGTTTCACGGTAAGATTTTCCTTCATATCTTAAATTAAGCATGATGTTTCTTTCATCAGCTTCAATTTCTTCAGTTTTCCAAATTATTTCTAAAATAGGCATTGGAAAGCAAATTTACTACAAAAATTAAATAAAATCTTGTAGATGCGACTTAATACAATACAAAAACATTACTTTAAGCTTTGTAGAAAGTATCGTTACGTGTGGAAGTCACCAGACTAGTTTTGTATTAATACTTATTCTTTTGCATAGTATTAACATACTGTACGTTTCGCATATTAAAAATCACAAACATATGCTGTGAACTTTAGTATACATCTTAAAACAAAAGTGAGGAAGATGTCAATACATCTTTTACAAACAAGTACATAACGAAAAATTTTTAATTTTTTCTTCACTATTTAGTGTTTTTTAAGGTTGTACGGATATTTATTCTGGCAAGTGTATTGATTGTCGCATATCTCCGCAATTTCTTGACCGATTTTAAAAATTTTTTATTTGAAAGGACATGAAAGATTTGGTACTATGAACAATTTTGTAGACGGATACACCATTTGCAGATGGACACACCATTTGACCTAACGCAAAATTGCGTCCATTTTGTAATCTGTTGAATGGGATCTTTGTATGGAAGTCGGTTTTTTTGCAGAAGTATTGTGCGTCTTTTCTTAAAAAGCATGTTTTTCTACTATTTTTGTCTTCTCTGCTACTTACACTACAACTTCAATATCTCGAGATCGGTAAAATGTATACCAATAAAATAATGTGTTTAGAGCTCACAGTACAAATTTCATTAAAAAAATATAAATTTTTACTGCCAGCTTTTGTAAATAATATAATAATTTTATATACAAAAACTGGCCAACAATCTACTAAATAAAATTTTATTTCTGGATTTTTGATACACCCTGTAAAAAGCTTTTTACAGGCCCATAAGCCCAAAAACTATTTTAAAATTTATGATTTTCGACCATTGCCAAATGAAGGGTACATGTCCAAAATGGAAAAAAATTACGCGAAACACACCCTTATAGCATGGCCTTTCACCGCGTTAAATGTCTAAAATGACAAAAAATACGTTAAACACATCCTTGTAACGAAATTGCTTGCAATTTTAAAAATGATGAAAGCATTTTGTTTTTTTTTTTTAAATGATTTCTTAGTTAAAATTCAAAGTTTTGAGTTTAGACTTTTTTACAGCTTAACTAATTAAGATATTTCAAAGATTTGTTCTGCGTGTTTACTTAGAATTTTATTAGAAATTCAACGGCGTGCTTGAATCTAAAATCAGATGCTTAGTAAAAAATTTCAAAGCCAAAAACTAAAAAAGTCCAGACAAAAAATGAAAATTTTAATTTCGAAGTGATATATCTCTTAAACTATAAAAGATACATAATCAATCGCAAGCACATTTTTTTCTTTGTTTTGTCTAGTTACAAGCCGCACAAAGTTTCCCTCTGTAGCTCCGCTCCTGGTGGTAAAAACGTGACTCCTTCTTTACAAACATTTTAATTTTAAAAAAAATTAATACAGTAGCTTAGAAGTTCTATTTATTTATTTGTTTATTTAGTCTATGGAATAAATCCTTACAGATATATGTAAAAATAAAAATAGTTTAATAACAATTAAGAATTTAAAATAGTAGTATAAACAATTGCAGATGGATCTATAAACTATAGAGATTATTATATTCGCAGCAAATTCTTCTAAAGGGATCATCGTTAGCATAATTTTGCCGAAAACATTGCATGTGCAATGGATTAAAATTTGTTGTTGGACGTGTAGAAACATCCCAGTAAAAAAGTTGCTTCCAATAAAGCAGGTTTCTACTATTATGGAATAAAAGTAGCGCTGACAAACCTGCTGATATCGCTGCTGATTTTTGTGTGGCGAGTTCCCGGTTTGGAGTACTACATTTTTGCTCACAAAAGCGCTTTTGAAGCGCTGAAAATCATCAATATTTTCAGCACTAAAACTGAAAATATATGAAAAAAATGGTTCGATGTGGATTGGCGTCGTTAACGCCATTTTGAATTTTTCTTATTTCGTTACTTTATTTATTTTTTATTAATTTCATATTTTTACTCACTGTTTGTTATTTTAACTTCAAGTAGTATCGAACTAAGAACCTTCAGGTTTGAAATCCAACGTACCAACCACTCGACCAAAAACACTGTTGCAAAATGGCAGCAAGAAACTCAAATAAACTTACACTTCATTGTCGCTTAAAAACCTGCTTTCGATCAGCACTATAAAATCAGCTTTTTTGTATAGCTTGTGTACGAAGCTTTTGTATAAGTAAAAAGCAAATACTTTTTTATTCATACTATACATTGGATGTGTGTACATTTGCTAACTTTCTCGCTTCAAAACCTGCATTGTTCTGACGCTATGAAATCAGCTTCTGAACAAGTTCATATTTTAAAGCGAATTATGAAGCGCTTTATTTCTTTAGTGCTTCAAAAAACATGAAATTTTTTTACTGGGATTGAACGATAAGTTGGAAAGCAGGAAACTAAAGAAAACTTCTCCTTTAATCAAAAAAATATCAGCAAACTGCAACAATTCGAATTGTTAATAAAATTTTTATTTTTTTTATCTTCAAGTAAGACAAATAATAACTAACCAATTGCTGTGGCAATGTATTTGTATTTCTAAGGGGCACCCCTTATATTTTGAATTTCTCAAACAGAAGTAGTTATCAAGTCAAATTATAAGTAGTTGCGACTTAAGTCGCCATATACCTACTTTTTTGCCTACCAGTAAGCAAAGTTTTTGCTGGGATGTTACAAACATCATGTTTGAAATATTCGGATGAGACGGAGAATTTAAACACTTTTTTCATGGACACCCTACTGTACAATAATGCATATGTATGAATTTCATTCATAATGATTGAACGCACTATTTATCCATTCCTCTACTCTGAATGTTTGTATTTTAAGTATAAGAGACAAAATGTTCCCGGCTGGCCACGTCTTTCAGACATCTTGCAAGGCCGATGCATGACAATGTTAAAGCATCGATGACTTGTTGGTGACATCTCAAAAAGATCAGTGAGGACATATTCGAAAAAATGCCCGGTAAGTTCATTCATGACAACAAGAGCGACACTGTCACCCATCTTTTCATTAATGACCTACATGGTCATTAATGAAAAGATGGCAACATCTTTAGAAATGTCCCCAATACATTTTTTCGTTTGTTTCTTTGTTCTACAATAACAATTTGAGGAATTTTTGGCTCAGAGAGTTTTTTAGCAAGCAGGAATGTATCAATATGATTCAAACTGGTGACAGACTGAGGACAATGTCCACAAGAAGTTCATTTTAAATTGAACGTAGAAACTGTAATCGACAAATATCGAGCATGACATATGTACATATGTATGTCGAAATTTCCTTAAGTAGTCGTTGATGAAAATGTCCTCTACAACGAGTTGACCAAGCGGGTTATTTTTCATTTTATTTTTTTATACATATTAACGATACACATGGGCAGTTGCTCTGAATGTCTTTAAAATTCACTTAATTCGTGAACCATAACAAATATAAATTATAAACTCAGTTCCCTGTATTTACTACAAGACTGTGTATATTTTTTTCCTTGTAACGACAGTAATTTAAAATACTCTTCAAAAACGGCAACAGTGCTTTGTTATTTTATAAGTCAATATGAGGGAATTAGATAGAATAATTTTTGCTTCACTAATCGAAAAATTTATGTGACATAGAATACAGCAACGGAAAAAATAATAGCACTTATAGGCTTTTTCTACTTACCAATATCTACCATCAATTTGCGCTAATATGCAGGTGGTCATATGAGGGCAACAAATACAAAAAAACTAGATTACGCTTGTCAAAAAATAATACACGTGTTTGACGTAATTATTCACAAAACTACCAGAGCAAAATATAAGTAGCAGACATAACGCTGCCACCTTATTATGCCACTTTTATAGTGATGACAATAAATTTATCGAATGATGATGGGTGAGACAAATTGAGGTAGGTACATTTTATAATGATGTTGAATAATTCTTATGGGAAAATTAGCAAATTGATGGTAGATGTTAGATGTTGGTAAGTGGAAAAAGCCTATTACAAATCAAAATGAAATATTTAAAGAAGAAATTGAAACTCAAAAAAACATACTAGAAAGCAAGGAAACTCAACTGATATCCGCATAAATGGCATTTCTTACAGCCAAAATTAAAATCTTCATAATATGTATTTAACACTCTGTCAAACTGTTAACATTAACCCTCCAAACACTAAAGCAATATTTCGTTTTAAAGACGACAAAATCTATAGGAAATTTGAAAATAATACTCCTGATACTGCTATAATTATTAATTTCAAATGCCCATATGATATCAACTTTGTTCTAAAATCTATATAAAAGCAACTAAAAGTGTTTTGAATTTAACTCTCATTAGGGTTGATAGTTCAATCCCTTTTTATGTCAATGAAAACCTGACACCGAAGAATCACGGCATCTTTCTTCATGCTCATCGTTTCATCGTAATTTTCTCTCTGTTATGGCAATTTTTTATTTCAGGATATGTGAGGACACGAATCCTTGAAATTTAAATGACCAAATTTTAGGTGTGATTTATATTATATACTGTATATAGTTAAACATTTAACTCATAAGAGAAGGAAATTTATTTTTGCTCCCTTTTTACTTTTTTGAAAAAGGACATTTTTGAGGTAGGTGTATCGTTGTTCTAAATTCTACGAAATTTAGTCAAAGCATTTAGTATATTAAAAGTAATATCTGTACAAAATTTCATTAATTTACAATTATCTTTCTCACCGTTATGGGAAGGACACGAATCAAAGCGAATTAATACCAAGTGGCCTTATTAGTGCAACAACAACTGGACTTTACCAATCTGTCATGTTAAATGCATACATAAAAAGGTCTTGTTTAGTTTTTTTTACATAGAGTTTGACACTTTGGTAAAGTCAGCTGATGTTGGTTTTTACTAATAGGGCCACCTGGTATCAATTCGCCTTGACACGAATCATTGAAATTTAAATGGCCAAATGTTAGGTGTGATTATATTTTATCACTTACAATATGTGTGCGAAATTTAATTTCTTTACGATAACTCCTTCTATTTTTGGCCGCTCGTTATATGAACTCACGATACTGTGCGCCGCGAGGTGGCGACAAAATCTGTTGATTGGGCTTACTAAAGTAAGTAGGATTTTCTCTATGGTGTTGTTGCTGCCGTCGCTGGCAGTGTAGTTAAAGTGCTCTGATGAGAAGACTGTGGTGGTCTCGAAACATCTGATATCAGTTCAACCTTCCGTACATCCAAACTTTTCTTCGATCGAAAGATTAAATTAAAAACGAACTTAAGCCAAACTAATTAAAAAACTTTTAATATTATTTTGTTATTTGTACGTAATTATTATTCGAACTGAAATATGTTTAAGTCGGAAGTTATTATTTTGGCTTAAGTTCAATATTTGAATTATTGTAAATTAAAATTTTTTTAATAGTGGAATATTAGAATATCTAATCAGCAGCTACACTGTCATCATCAGCGTCCTTTGTTCACTTTTACCACGTTTGATCGTGGATACTAATATTAAGAAAACATTAGCTGTTTAACCAAATTTTATGATGAATTTACATTAATTCAAGTATTGAACTTAATCCGAAATATTGTTTTGCACAAGTTCCATGATATCTCTGAAACTACACAGAAAAAAATAAGTTTCGTTTTTGATAACAAAAATCCCGGTATTCAATAATTTTTTTTTCAAATTTCCTGTGATAAAGAATTCCCCTATATTGATAGCAAAATTATTTCAAAATAAATATATATATATATATATATATATATATATATATATATATATATTAAAAAAATGTTGACATGGCTGGAATACGAACCCGGGCTTTCCGGACGTAAAGCATACACTCTCTAGCCGAGCCATATCCCATTTATTTTTTTATGGGATACAACTTGTTTTATGTACTTATGTATAAAAAGAAAAGAAATAACCGGCATGGAAAAGAAATACTTACAACGAAATATTTTATTATGTTAAAGATAAATGTTATTGAAATTCATATTTTTTTAATAACATGGTTTTATTGAATATAATTCTTGTCTATTTTTTTCTGTGTACAGAGCTGATTATAAAACAAGGTTGGTGCGACTTGAAGATAATATTTTTGTCGAATTTGGGTTTTTGCTTTAATTGGAAAGCACAAACCGTTCCGCAATTATATTATTATTCGTCGTGCAACTAATACGTTTTTGAAATAAATGTATATCTTGTAAACTAGAAGCAGTAGAAATAAACCAACCGACTGTATATGTATTCTGATTTAGCACCCCAAGTTACATAAGAAACAACTTTCAGTTACTCCAGTTTAAGCCCTTGTAAACTTGTGTTTTCAGTTGTCATGAGCTGAGAGGTCAAAGGAAGCATTGAAATAAATAACTGATGTTTGTAAATTTTATTGTTATTTTGTCAACTATGAGATTTAGAGAAAATTTGTCAAGCTACAAAATTTTTTTAACTCCACAAGCAACCTTTTCTTCTTATACTTTGCTTTGTGAAATTAATATTTTTTAAGTTATGAGGCAAGAAACTTTATATAGTTTTTCCAAATTTGTGTGGGCTAGCGGCAGGTCTTATCCCCAACCGAATGATCTGAAAATTTTGCTGGATAATTTTTATCAATATTCACCAAACTATTCACGTGGACTGGGAGAAATCCAACATATTTTTTAAGGTCACCCTAGTGTACATACATACATGTATGTTTTATTAGAGGAAGAGTGAAAATATATTATTAGGTTGAAAAAATTCGATTGGTTCCATCATACGCATGTTTAGTACTGAGTTATTCAACAAGAAGAAATACTTTAGATTTAAAAGTTAATGCATTTGGCCACTTACCCTGGGTCATTTGGAACTTCAGATGGAGATGCCAATTCCGATTGAGCAGTTGCTGATTGTTCCTGATGATCAACTTTCATGTCCATATTGGTGATAAGGATGGCGATGACAAATGAACACAAATTAACAATTAATTTGTATTGATATTTTTTTTACTTATTAACTTATATTTCTTGTTATGTGATTCAGTAATATATTATAACAACAGATAAAAGGCAACACTTGATCACTTTCTAAGCTTTTTCAACTTGTAATTTTATTTTATTTAGTTTACAACGAGTTCACTTATATATATTTTTAATTAATAGCCAATTTGTTGATTACTGTGAGGACAATTTGTGAATAAGTGTACGTGTGGTTTTGTATCTTTATAAGAGCATGGATCAGCTCTTAAGGCAAAAGGTATACAAGCAAAGGCGGTTTTGGCGTAGTTTATTTAAATTATAAAAACTATTATTAAGATCTAAATTTATTTTTATCTATCAGCTCTCAATTATTTGTATTACTTATTTTTCTTAATTATTGCCATCTTTTTAATACTTTTTAAGCACTGGAACACATAGAAAGTATATCAATCAATAATAAAATAATAGAAGTAAAAATTAACTTGAATGCATAAGCAAACTCCGTTTTGATTTTGGATTTCGTAATTTTGATGTTAACAATTTTAAACATTTCATTAAAAGTTCTAATTTTCCTAATAAAAAGTTACTAATGACTACTCTATACAGCCTTAAAAGATAGAAAACACTTTTTGTTCTTATATTTACATTCTAGCTTTGAATTCTTGACATTTGTGTTACATGAAAATATTGGAAGAAATTCGTTAAATATTGTTAACTTTTGTGTGTTTTGTTTTACTTGCCAGCGACTGTAGTTTTAAAAAACGTTTAGGAAACTGTAAAAATAAAATATCAAAATTATTAACATTAAATATATTTTTTTAGGTTACCGTAGATGCGCCTTCACACAGAAAAAAAGGAATGTAAAATTAACATGACGCAATTTTGATTGGCAATCGTATTAAATTTACAAGAAAAATTTGTTGTTTAAGTGTGTTGGTGTTTATTTGCGTTATTGATTGCTACAATTCACTGTTGTGGTTAGTTGTGTGACTTGTCGTTGTTTTCTTGTTGTTTATTGTTATATAGCCGACATATAGCCGACATAAATAGAATCACCAAATTTATTGCTGCTGGTGTAAAATCAAAGTGTGCAAACAAAAAAAACTTTTCGCAAACGTTTTATGTGAATACATAAACTTACAAAATATTTTAATCGTTTCGTACATGAGCAAAACCAAAACAAATACTTTTGCAATGACAAAAAAATGGAAACAAAACAATTGGCTTTTCACTCTTCTGCATGCTTTAATATCCCATTTCAATCGTACAATTGCAAACAAAACAAAAGCAGAAATGTATTTCGTTGAATAGTTCATTATATTTAGCATAAATACACTAAAGGTATTCACGTCAAATTTTTTTACTCTTGCAACTGTGCAAAATTGCGTACTTGCATTCGTTTGACATGAGCAACCTCTTCTGTTTAATTAACCCATTGTCTAATATAAATGTACGCAAACAGAAAGTGCCTACATTAATAATTTAATGTAGGCATTTTTTTGATAATTGCCTAATATTAATTTTTTTTGTTTTAAATTTAAAACACATTACTTTTATATATATTTTAGAAAATAAAGAATATTACTTCAAAATTTCCATTTGCTGACAGGAAGAACAATTTTTAATTTTACTTTCACAATTTTTTTATATTTTTCTCACATTCAGTTGCTTATTTTTTAAAAAATTCATTTTCAATTACATATTATGTAGATTTAAACCTTGTTTTGTTTTAATTCGAAGAAAAAAATTTACGTTAAAATGGTTCTACAGCGATGCTATTTCGTTTAGAGTTGATTTTGTATGTACTTTTTGACCATTTTGTTGTAGATGGCAATGCTGTAAAAAGTTGCACAACTTTTTTGCATTTACTCTGATAACCTTGCACTTACTTAGACCCTGACAACTTTGCATCATGTTGTGCAAAATAATTGTCTATGTGGTTGTTGTTATATTATTGCACTTTAGATTTTTCGCAAGACAGTGTGCAACTTATTTTATTCAGATGAGCCGTTCTCGGAATTTTGGCCAATAAACGAAAAAACTAAAAAAAAAACAAAAAAAACTTGTTTTTCGCAAATATCGGGAAAACGCGCATTAAGAAAAATAAATGAATATCATTTTCGTGTTCAGCGACCTCAAATTACTTTAGAAAATGTGTTTTTTGCTGGATATGACAAAGAATTAGAATTTCGAAAATTTGCTTCATTATTTCAACTTAAGTTTGTCTGAAATCTGACCTTGTATGTAGAAAATAGTGGATATTTTGAGTGTAATGAGTTATAACAGCTATAAAGAATATATAATGTTGCATCGTATGATGTTCTATAAATTGATCGATTTTATCTCATATTCAAAATATTGATGCTGCGGTAGAGGGCTAAAAGTAGGTCCCAATATTTTTTTCATTATTTTTACCATGTACATATCTAAAAATAAAATGCAACCTTTTTTTGCTATTCGAAATTGAGATTCGCAGAGAAAATCTGACGCTCCACCCTAGTGTACACAAGCACAAACAATACAAAACTAAATGGGACTATCATTCTCGTTGTTTTTGTTTTGTTTTTGTTTTGCATATTGAAAAGCACAAATCGAAACGAAACCAAACGTTTCGTTTAGTTTATTTTCCTACTCTGTGTAAAATTACCATTGTTTCATATTAATTTTAAACAGGAAATTATTATTCTAACCTTAGATATATTTGATTTAATATTTTTCACAGTTAAAACAACTTTGATGTAATTGTTACATTTCATTTTAAATCAACATGACTATAACTTTGATTTCAAATAACTTTTGTGTTAAATAATATATTAAATCATGCTGATTTAAAATGAAATGCATTTTACATACGAAGGTATTTATTTACAGCCATATTCACAAATTGGCAATTGGTTAACCAATGTTGTATGTGCCTTTTTAACCTTCATTAATATACTACCTTTTGTAAATTTGTAATTTTGTAAATTGTAAAATTAAATAAAAATTTACAATTAATTGTTAAATTTATTAATACTTATTTTTTAATGTTTTATTTTATTTTAATTTTAATAACATTTAAACTATTTTTTGCTATTTATCAATGTTATCATTTATATTTTTTACAATGTCATAATTATTAACAACGTCTCCGCAGTGCTGTAATGTATAAGATTTAATTCTTGTTGTGCTGCTTTGTCAATAATAAATAAATAAATAATAAAAAAATTAAAAAAACTACTTTTAAGCAAAATTTCATAAAATTGCATTCAAAAATGTATATTACATGAAAATTTTAAAATAGGTATAAACCTATATACCTATAAACCTAAACTATAAACCTTCAATAAATTCATATCATCGATATATCAATTTCAACTTCAAATATATTTGCAAATTTAGCACACAGGAATACATGATATGCTTAAAATTAAAGCTTGAAGTCTTGGCTATAAGCGTTTATGTATGTTTTTTTAAATTTGATAGAATATGTCACTTAATTATTTAAGTTAAACAAAATTCGCAACAAAATTAGCAAAAAAAAAACACCATCAAAACACATAAAAGCAAAAAGAAATGTTAGTGATGTAGAAACAATCAACACAAATGAAAATAGGCTCGTTATTCGAGTACCTTTTTCATACATGATTAAAAGAGTCGTGTGCACTCTTTTGTAATCATTTCTCTTTTTTCCTTTTACTTCATAGAAAACTTGTGTTAAATAAGTTGAGAAATATATTATAGAGTTCAAAATATCTTAACTTACACGAAAACAATAAAAAGCTATTCGTTTATTTCAATATCCGGATGAAATCATATTCTTTTTATTGCAACACTAACTACAAAACATGGTGGTGTTGTCAGTATCGAAATCTAAATTTCCTTAAAACAAACAATGTCTATTGTAGTGTTTATGAATGCAATTTTATATTAAACAGTTTTTAGCGTGAAACTGTTCAATAACAATTGCGAGTCTTAAACCTAAAATAAGAATTTTTTATGAATTTGGCTGTTAGTGTATATCTAAAGTAAAGTTTGGAGCTGTGGTGGCTGCGGTGGGTAGCGCGTTGACTAGCATGCAAGTGGCACGAGAAATTTTGGCTGGTTAAGCCAATTACAACACAAAGTTTTCTAATACATATCAAGTACACAAGTAAAATAATTAATAAAATAGACACATTCAAGTAATGTTGTTTAACTTGAAATAACTATAATTCAACATGATTCTACGTGTTGTTTCAATATCAGATTCACGTTGTTTCAACTCTAAATAACTTTGGTTCAACATGATTCTTCGTATTATTTCAGAATCAACTTCATTTTTAATTTAACTGTACTGGAAAATTATATTAATTCAAAACATTTCCGCAATTACGCTTTCAGATTCTTTACAGTTTTAACGATTTTCATCAAAGTTAGATTTTGCTATCATGCCGCTGTTAGCAAGTTTTTATTGAATTTTTCGCATTCCTTGTAGTTTTAGCGACTTTTAATCAGTTTTACGGCTTGTAATTTTGCAAAGTTTTGACTTTCATACATTTTTATGGGCAATATTACAGTTTGCAATCTTTAAAATTTTACCAAGTTTTTGCGAATTTTAGTAGTGTCCGCGACTTTTTCCCAGTTCTGGATATTCCTTACAGTTTTAGCGAGTTCTAATCAGATTTAGAGCCGATTTAGGTTATCAGGTTGCCGGTGAAAAATTGGAAGGAAAGGTTGCAGCCCACTTGGGGCCAATAATAATGGTCCTATTTTTGCGAATTTCCGCTATTATCGCCATAGGTGTGATTTTCTACATATTTTTGCTCGTTTTAGAGTTTAAGCGACTTTTAATCAATTACAGGCTTTGATATCGATTTTTTTTTGTTTTTTTTAGATAATTTCTTTTAGACGTATACACACATTGATGAGAAAATATATATGTAAAATTTAAAAAAATGAATAGAGTCCGACCGAAACCAGTTTTCTGAGGCCGAACCCGAATCGAACCTAATATTCGGCAAAAAGAGCCAATATTCGGCCGAATCCGAAACTTGCCGAAAATTTTTTAGCATTAACTAATATTGACAATTTAAAAACTTAACAGAACTGAAAAGTCATTTATTTTATTAACGGTCCTTTTCACAATGTGATTAAAAGTTAACGTGGTCTTTAACGGCAAATTCGGCATACAAACCTCTTCGTTAGAGTATACGTTAGCATTTAACTGTACACTGTGAAAAAGGGCGTAAGAGTGTTTCTACATATATACAGTGTCAGTCAAAATAATAGTAGAAATTCAATATATTTCTTTCTATCGAGCAAATATAAAACTTAAACATTTACGAGCATATGACTAATAAGAACTTGGCATGAAATTAGCTTAAATGATGAATATAACTGGAATATTGGGTTCGTTACACATACATTGAGGAGTGGTTTATCACTCTATTGATGACGTTACAAGAACACCAATCAAAAAGTTGAGTCGGAATAATTAGAAAGATATAAAGTGGAATATTTACCTATTTTTGACACTAAATTTATAAGATTTCATTCATTCCTACTAAAGTGAAGTTTTTTTTTTGTTTAAGGCCGCGTTTCATCGATGATATACACAATAAAGAATTTTTCTCGACGATATTGAATTTATCGTGATGATTGAAAATGAGCTTTCTTCATATTTTGAAATTATTTAAAAAAATCTATTTTAAAAAACAAATAATCAATTTCATTGCAAAAAAATCTATTTATTATAACATAAAATAGATTTTCGATTGGAATCGAAATCGGTTTACCATTCCCTAGTCTATTTTGGCAACAAACAGTTGAATACTTTATTTTACTATGTACATATGTCTTTTGGTTGCACTCTATGAAACTAAGTAAAATTTTCATTCAATTTGAAAAGATATAGGTCGGGAAAAAACTGACTCATGGCGGTGACATATTTCAAATTTGAAAAATATTATTTCGGTTAACTTCCTTATTTATAGAGAATAAAAAGTTTCGGTATTCGGCCAAAAAGTTGGCCTAAGCCGAATATCAGTCGAAACCACAATTTTGGCCGAATCCGAAGCCAAAACCGAATATTCGGTCGGACTCTAAAAATTAATCATTTTATTTTTAAGTTTTTTAGCTTTTTACTTGATTTCCTGTCTAAACTCTATGATCTGCCATTTTGTTTTTCACGGTGTAGGTACATTTAATGCCCATATTGAGGAAGATGTCAATCAGTATTATCCTAAATAAAATTTCACTTGAAAATTTCCGAAATTGTGAACAGTTGGTATCATGAATAAATTATGTTGTGAAACTTTCCGAATGTTTACATTTTTACATACCGAAAATATGTGTGTTTGAATTTTTTTGCTCTCAAAAAACTTCACTGAGAAAACAGCCTGTGACCGACAGACTTGTCGGACAGATAGACGGACAGTGTAGCGAAAACAATGGGGTACACTTTGGGTGTACGGAACCCTTAAAACTCTAAAACTAAAAAACAAAACAAAAAAACGCGCAAACAACCAATATCACTAAAACGAAAAAATCCGAAAATCCAAAAAATCGCTAAAGTTAACGTTCTCTTATTCAAATTACTCTCAGTGTTTCTAAACATTTTGTCAGCATTTCTATTGATAGCTTTGAATATGTTTGCTGTAACTTATATACCAGTTTAGACAAGTGTTTGTATGGTAATATCCGTTTTCCGCTTTCATACATACTAAATACCAACACAAACTAACAAACACTTCTTAAAACTTTTAAATCATACCGAATGTTTGATAAAGTACATGTTTTAAAAACCAGGTATTTTATTTTATTCACATGGAATTCATTATATGAAATTAAAACCAATGGAAACAAAAAATTTTATTCGGAAATTTTTACATGTGGAATACATGATAAGGCTGCATAAAAACTTAATATTTTGTTTTCACTTTATACTCTGAAAAATATGTTGGTAGACACCTCAAAAAAATTCTCTCCAAGTATGAGCTCTTAATTTTAATAGGAAAGTCCTCCTTGTAGGAAATTGTCATTTCTACAAAAAAGGTCTCGTAAAATTTTTTTAAGCCTCACTGCTCATAAGCTATTAAGGTTGAAGTTTGATTATTTTAAGGCAGATAATAATCAAAAAATAATAATCAGAAAATAATCAAAGTTCAACCCTTACTAACTTTTGAACGGTGAGGTTTATAAAAAATTTTAGGGAGACCTTTTTTGTAGAGAATTAAATTTAATACAAATAAGTGAGACGAGATATTTTTCCAAATAGTAAATACCGAGATATGAATTTTTCTTTCTAATAATAAGGAAAAATAAGAAACTGATAGGCGGAGGACTTTCCTATTAAAATTGAGAGCTCATACTTGGAGAGAATTTTTTTTGAGGTGTCTACCAACTAGAGGTCGGGACTCCCGGGGGAATTCCACGATATTTTTGAAAATTTCCCGGGGAAACGGGAAATAATTGAACCAAATTCTAGTATTTAATGAATTTCTATGGCATATAATGCTTTTGAAATAAAATGAATAAACGAAGTCTACTGATGATTTGGTAAAGCACCAATGAAATGCATATAGACAATGCTTAATGACCATCAACAAACAAATTTCATTTGAAATAAAATTATGAGAATATGTCAAATAATAAATTTCTTAAAGGTAAAATGAATAAATTTTAATATATTTTCTAGGGATGTAACAGATACCGATATATCGGCGATACTTCAGATTTTCCGATACATCGGTATCGGTGATATTTTACTGTCGATACAACGATACTTTTAAAATTTTTTTCATAGTTTTTTTAACAAATTATTTATTTTTTGTTAATTTTACCATGAACGAAATTAATTTCCTTATTTTTTAAATCTTATTAATATCAATTTTAGAAATTAATAATATTTTGCGATGTTATTTTGTAAAAAAATAATTTATATTTTGTTAATTTTACCATGAATTCAAATTCAATTCGTTGTTTTTTAAATCTTATTCCCAACAAAAAAAGACACAAGACTTATTGTAATCGGTATAAAATATGCTTTATATGAAAGTATAAAAATGGGTAAGTTTTTTAAGCAAATTGTTGCAAAAAAGTACGAAAATTTTAAAAAATCGGAATAAAATAAAAATTAAATTTTTCTTTTGACGATATTTAGAAGTCAAAACAAAATCTTTTAAATATGTACGGAAAGCTTAAGTCCTCCTCAATTCGACACTGTTTAAAGCTTGAAAATCGGTACAGAAACAACGCAGTGAAAATAGTTTTTGTCCCTGAAGTCCTAAAAAATCGTTTTATCGATAACTTCCGATTTTGATGGTGTACTGCAATTTTTTAAAATGGCAAAATGATATCTACTCAACTAGACCTACAAGCCTCACTAAACTGTTTTTCATGAGTAAAAAAAACATGCCATTCTGTAACAATTAAGCTATTAAGTTGTTTAGAAGAATATTAGTCTATAAATGTCCTTTGAAAAATCGGGTTTTTAAAAAGCATGGCGAGTATTTTTTAAAATTATAAAGGAATTACAAATTTTTACTTGCTTTTCTACTAATTATCAGCATATTTTTAATATCGATTCTTTGGAAGCAATGAAAATGTAGTTCCTTAAAAATTACTTCCAATTTTTTATACTGGGGTAATATCAATTTTAAATATTAATAATATTTTATATAATAAAAAAATTGTCCTTCTTGAGTTTTGTTAATCTAAGCTTGAACTAAATTTCAATATTCGTTCGGTATCGGAATCGTTATCGGCGATATTTATTTTTAAATATCGGTATCGGTATCGGATCGGCAAAATGGCGTATCGTTACATCCCTAGTTTTTTCTATCTGAAAAAGAAAGTTTTCTGCACCAACGAATCTCGTCACTTTCTAACGATTTAAGCAACACATGCATACATGCGTGGTTATACCTGACTCCAAAACAAAGAGACAGTCAGCCAAATAACAAGTTCAATGTAAAAAATATTAAATAGTGTGACCAATACGGCCTATAAATGGCAGAGTTCTGAGGGAGCAAACTTAAAAAAAAACACTAATGAATTCATAGTCTTCTCCCTTTGTTGATATCGGTCAAAAATAAGTTTTGCTCTTATAACAAATGTTGCCATTTCACACACTTTTAGTGTTTTTTTAAATTATAGCACTAACATTCGTGTGAATGTAAAAAATGACCATTGTTTAAATAAAATCTTTCTTGGCTATCCTACAAGCAATGTATTTTGTAAAATCCGTTATTATTTACGAAAACTAAAGATATACAGAGAAACGGCTTATTAGTTTCATTATAAATATTCGTCGAAATAATTTTTAAAATTACGAACATATTTCATTTCAAGGGCGAAAATTCGCAAAAAATTACTAACAACAGGATTTTAACAAAGTCTAGTATTGTTCAAAAATCCGCAAAAATTTTTGGAAGCTAAAAACATGTCAAAAGTCGCTTTTATCGCGAAAATTCGCGAGAAGTTGCTTAATATTAAACAAGCCAAAATATTGATTAAAAATCGGTAGAACTGTAAGCAATGAAAAAAGTTCGGCAAAAATATCGAAACTGGCGAAAAATTGCAAGAGCTCACTAACAGCGGGATGTTAACAAAGTCTAATATTCAAATTGATTATTAGGCTAAGGTTTGTAACGTTATATTAAGAAAGAATTGGGCATGATTAATATTCCAAGGAACAACGGAAAATTAGTATCAACTTAATTTTTCAACGAACACAGCAGAACAGAGTAGCGCCACTTTCGGAAGCCGCTACACTTCCATCGTCAGTGCTCACGTGTATTTGCTTATCACCACTTGAATGTGATTTTAATTCTTATATATACAACTTTTTCGTGAAAATTGAATACGAGAATTAAATCACTCTCGAGCTGATATTAAAGTGCACTTTCCCAGCGTTGCCATCGGTTTATTTTTCTTCATTCCCATTTTTCTGATTTTTTGTTCTACTCAAGACAAACTTTTTGGGTTTGATTTTATACTTAAGTATATATGAACATGTAAATATGTGAAAAGCTCAAGCCAGTAGCTAATTGTTTATTAATATGATTATTTCGAACGTATTTGCTTTGTGAATCCAAATTGATTATTAGGCTAAGGTTCGTAACGTTATATTCAGAAAGAATTGGGCATGATTAATATTCCAAGGAACAAGGGAAAAATTAACATCAACTTAATTTTTCAACGTACACAGCAGAACAGAGTAGCGCCACTTTCGGGAGCCGCTACACTTCCATCGTCAGTGCTCACGTGTATTTGCTTATCACCACTTGTCAGGTGGCTCTGTTGAATGTGATTTTTATTCTTATATATACAACTTTTTCGTGGAAATTGAATACGAGAATTAATTCACTCTCAAGCTGATATTAAAGTGCACTTTCCCAGCGTTGCCATCGGTTTATTTTTCTTCATTGCCATTTTTCTGATATTTTTGTTCTACTCAAGACAAACTTTTTTGGTTTGATTTTATACTTAAGTATATATGAACATGTAAACATGTGAAAAGCTCAAGCCAGTAGCTAATTGTTTATTAATATGATTCGCGAAGAAATATCGAAGAATCTTGTTTCGAAATTTCTTCGCTTTAGCGAACATTCATTTATATCGAATCTCAGGTCAGGTGGGTTAATGAAAAATATTTAGGGAATTCACAACAGCGTTCTAAAATGTGTCTTAATATAACGACGTTTTAATTTTAATCTTTTATTATGGGTTGGCAAGTTTGTTGTTTTTGTTTTGTGTGTAAATGAAATTTACCACCAGATGACAAGTTTAAAAGTCCAAGAAGCATGTTTTTTTCAATGCGGCAATATTTTAAATAAAGAATTTGTGCGTGGTTGAAGTGTGTTGGTGTTTCTTTGGCTTGTTGATAGGTACCAAGCACTAACGTGTTTGTGTTGTTGTTTTGTTTGTTGTGTATTTGGAGTTCGTGTTCTATACATGTAAATAGTGAGAAATATTCGGCAAACTTGGTCGTTACTTTTATTACTTTAATATGCTGCGCTTTGTATCGTTGGTCACAATGAAATTTTAAGGTTGTTACGATATGGCTATTTTCAAATATTAAGATACACATTATGAATTCCCTATTTGATATTAATTCATAGTTCTATGTGAGTACGTAACTATGGAATATTTATACATAGTATATTGGCAATTCAAGTGATAAAAGTATCAATCCTACGCAATGTCGTAGTGTTTTACAAAATTTACTTATTTTTATTCTGCGTTCACCTTAGAATGTGACGTGCAAGTGAGGTGTATAGCACTGGGTATATAGAAAATTAGGCCCTTAATTACTCAGAGTTTTCTTTTTGCACTTGTATCCCTTTGCTTTTAAGCCCATCAATTATTATGGTTAATTTTTTAATGAGATTATTGTTATAAAGCACATCAGTTGTCTTCTTTGTATGTATATAACGAAAAATATTATATGTAATTCTTTGAACAAAATAAGTTAAATTTACTATTATTATTTTACCACAATTTATAAAAGTCTGTTTAGTAGGTAACATCGTTTACGTCTCTGTCATTTTACTTTCAGAAAGTGTAAAAAATAAGATACGTGGACAATGGATAAATACTGCAGATTTCTTATTTTGATCAACATTTTGACTGTGTACGAGCCAAATAGACCTCAGATTCAGAGCGTCGAAATATATTGTACATGTGAATAGGAGGGACTGGTCAAATGTGTGCTGGTGTTATTCCAAATTTATTTTATTTATAAAAATACTAAATGTGTGTATGTGAAGGAAATAAAAAATAAATTTAAAAAAGCAAGAATTTTCCCTTTTTGTAGGGATTTTTTTTACAAATTTCCATGCGTAGTGAAAAAAGGACAGAGGACTATTTGAAATGTTTCGTTTGTTTTATATAAAAATTCTAATAATTTCGAAACTTTAAAAGAAATCTTATAAAATCTTTAAAGTGATTTTTATTATCATTTATTATTATTATTAGCATATAACAAAGCTGTTTCGGAGACCACACACCAGAGTGTGCAAACAAACAAAACCTTTCGCAACCGTTTCATGCGAAGACACAACCTTTTAAAATATTTTTAATCGTTTCGTACATGAGCAAAACCAAAACAAATACTTTTGCAATGCCAAAAAACAAAACAAAACAATTGGCTTTTCATTCATCTGCATGCTTTAATATCGCGTGACAATCGTAGAACAACAACACAAAAGCAGAAATGTATTTCGTTGAATGCTTCATTGTCTACTATGATGAGCAAATCAATCGGGAAACGTTTGCAAATGTATTTTTTTAAAACTTTTCAATTTCGTTCTTGTTCTTTTCTTTTCTAGCTGCGTACATTTAAGTTAATGTACATTTTGTGTACACAAGAACAAACAGTACGAAACTAAATGGGACTATCATTCTCGTTGTTATTTGTTTTTGTTTTACACATTGGAAAATACAAAACAAAGCGAAAGCAAACGTTTCGCTTAGTTTATTTTCCTACTCTGTCACACACCCTTTCATCAGTGTTCATATTATACATATTTATGTATTTCTTCACCTTTTATCTTCCTCCGTTTGTTGCAAAACTCAAGGCTTATTTATAGAAATCGTGAATGAAGACAGAATGCGAGGATTATTTGTTTATGTTTTAACGATCTGATAGTCGGGGTTGTCAACTTTTTATAACTAAAACGCTCTATAACCTTTTTCAAAACGCGCTAAATCACAGCGTTGACAAACATTTATAAGCAAAACGCGCTATTCCCAAGCGCGCTAAATTAAATTTATTTAAAAGTCGATGCATATATTGCAAAAAATTCAATATTTATTGAAACAAATTAGATAACCATCTACATATTTGTTTTTAAATTTCATTTACTTGAGGTCTACACGTAACATAATATGTGAGATGAGATGAGAATTCAATCGCAGAGAGAATTGTGTTACATGTATACCAGCGTTGTCAACTTTTAGATTTCAAAAAGCACTGAAACAAGTAAAAAACGCGTAATACTTGAAAAAAGGCACAGAATTTTAATATTTTTAGTTTTATTTAAAAAAGTTGTTATATACCTGCTTGTTCTGTAAATCGAGCCGATTTAAAACGAATCGTTTTAGAAAAATTAAATCCACTAAAAACAAAAATTTTTCAGACTTATTTGTAGTTTTCTATTTTTTAGAGCTTAATATATCATCCGGTATTAATTCGTTATACGAGGGCGGATCAATAAGTCCGTGACTTTTCGAACTTCCCTCGTAGTTATATGAAATGCAACACTGTTCCCATCAAGTACCACCTGTTAATAGACTACTGTCAAATTTTGAGCAAGTGTTGTCATTTACTGTGTGTTTAACAGTTATTCAAAACATACAACCTCGTGTATTTTTCAAGAAAAGCCAAAAAGTGAATTTCGTAAATCAAACCAAGAAAAAGCTTGATAAATACTATGGGGACTCTTCACCATCGATTTCAATGGTAAAAAAGTGGTTTGCTGACTTTCGTTGTGGTCGAACAAGTACAAATGACGCTGAACGTTCTGGGGCCCGTTTCTCAAAAAGAACAAGTTACAAATCTACAAGTAAAACACAAACAAAACAACAACACTTTTACAAATTTTATTGTTTTTTATGTGTACTTTACTTGTAATGGAATTTCGTTATAGCGGATGTTTCGTCGCCTATAATAGGTTGTGATTTTCTGAGAAATTACGATTTACTGGTAGACGCCAGGAGTAAATCGTTGCTTGACAGAATGACGATGCTAGAAACAAAAGGCGAAACTGTTCAAACTCACATTTTTAATATTTCTTCGTATGACGTAAACAGCAACTACTCAAAACTTTTAGACGAGTTTAAAGAATTAACATCATTCAATTCTAAGGCAAAGGTTATACAGTCTAACGTAACACACCATATTGTTACTAAGGGAAACACGGTTTTTACAAGGACGTGTAAATTGGTGGGTGAAAAACTGCATGCGGCAAAGGCCGAATTGCAATTTATGATACAACAAGGCATTTGTAAAGGATGGAAAGGTAACTGGGCCAGCCCATTACATATAGGAAAGAAGTTGATTGGCGAGTGGAGGCCATGCGGGGGTTTTCGGGCATTAAACGCAATAACGTTGCCGGATCGGTACCCGATTCCTTTTATACAAGATGTCTGATCAATTTTATACGGAAAGAGTGTATTTTCCGTCATCGATCTTCAACGGGCTTATGATCAGCAATAATAACGCCATTCGGGCTTTGCGAGTATAATTGTATGACCTTTGGTTTACGGAACGCTGCCCAAACCTTTCACAGGCATATGCACGACGTTCTTCGAGGTCTCGATTTTGTCTTCTCTTATATTGACGATATTTTGGTAGCGACGGAAAATACAGAATAGCACGAATTACACCTGAAATGGTTTTTGATCGTTTACGGCAATACAGTTTCACAATAAATTTTCCAAAATGCGATTTTGACAGAAACTGTATTAATTTTTAGACGATTTGATTTCTGCTAATCGCATCGAACGTACTGAAGTGAAAATACAAGCGATCAAAGTTTTTCCAGTGCCAAAGGTAGCATGCGAATTAAAAAGGTTTTTAGGAATGATTAATTTCTATAGATCGTTCATTCCGTTCATTCATAAATGGTAATCGAAAAAATGATAATGTCCGATTCAGTGGTCGCCAGTCATTAGAAGCCTTTGAATCCTGTAAAAGTGAATGCAACGTTATTAAGCCATCCAGCCGAAAACTGCCCCTTGACACTAACTGTGTATGCGTCCAGTGATGCAGTTGGTGCAGTAGTTCACCAAGTTGTTGACAAAGTCAGCGAGCCGCTAGGTTTTTATTCGAAAAATCTGTCAAAGGCACAGAGGAAGTATAGCACGTACGACCGGGAGTTGGTGGCTGTTTACCAAGGCTTACGTCATTTTCAATATATGCTTGAAGGTAGACAGACAGTTTGTAATTTTTACCGACCACAAACCGGTAATTTATGCCTTTACCCAAAACATGGAAAAAGCTTCTCCAAGAAGAGCGCGACAGTTGGATTTTACAAGCCAATTTAGCACCGATGCTCGTCACTTATCAGGTACTGACAATAATGTTGTTGACCTTCTCTCACGAATCAACGTCATTGGCAACAGCATCGATTTTGAACGTTTAGCGGAAGAACAAGCTAAGGACTCTGAGCTTAAATCATTATTTGAGTCAGGTGAACACTCGTTGACCTTCATAATCAGCATAAGCGTTATTATACTGCGATGTATGTCATGGGTTACTCAGACCATTTGTTCCACGTCAATTCCGATACGAAGCTATCAGCGACATACACAGTTTGGCTCATCCAGGTAGAAAAGTGACACAGAAATTTGTTTCAAAGAGATTCGTATGGCCGCGTATGTCTAAAGATGTAGCCAATTTTGTGCGTTCCTGTATTCAGTGCCAGAAAAATAAAATACATCGTCATACTCAATCAGCACTTAAAGATTTTGGCGCAACTGATCGGCGTTTTAATCATCTGCACGTCGAGAAACAACAGCTACTGTTGGACCTGCATTGACCGGTTTTCGAGGTGGCCGGTTGCTATTGCCATCCCTGATATTACTGCTGAAGCTATAGCATTTGCCTTGATCAATGGTTGGATTGCACTTTTTGGAGTGCCAGCGTGTATAACCAATGACTTGGGCAGGCAATTTGAATCTCGAAATTTTTAAGAGCTTATGCGAATGCTTGGTGTACAGCATTTCAAAACAGCCTACCATTCCCAATCAAATGGCATGTTAGAAAGGTTGTATCGTACTTTGAAGGCCGCAATTAAATGTCATAGTACAGCCGACTGGTCTTTCGTGTTACCTTTTGTATTGCTTGGACTCCGTTGTACTTTTAAGGAGGATATAAACTGCAGTCCAGCTGAGATACTATTTGGCTCTCAAATCCGAATACCGGGCGAATATTTTCATAACATCTCTAGACCTACAAACAAAACTGAATTCATAAAAATGCTAAGAAATAGTATGCAATCACTTAAACCAACGAGATCATCGATTCATGGCAACAAGAAAATATTTTTTCATCCACAACTGAGAGATTTTAAACACGTTTTGTGCACGTCCGAAAAATATTTTAAAATCAAAATGAATCAGCGCGAGGTTAATGTATCAATCGACCGCCTAAAAGCTGCTTTTACAACGAATGCCTTGAATGAGGATTCTAGTGTTCCATCAGAAGCGAACAGGGTTTATCCGCTTCCTCTCCTGTTCCTAATGCAATTGCCGAGAGTATAAACAAAGAAATAGCAAATAGCGAGGATCAAGTATCATCATCAGCAAGTCACCACATGAAAGTCACACGTTCCTATCGGCACAAATATTTTCCTAAACGTTTCCTGTAGATCCACTTTCTGGGGAGACCCCTGTGGCAGCCCTACACCCTACGGGTTTGATACAATTTTATACAATCATCTAAATATGTAAATAGTAGCTTTCTACAGTTTCAACTGACGAAAAACTAACAAGGGTCCTATTTTTATTGAAGGCAATTGATTTTGCATATTATTAACTCAAATACTTAAATATTCATTTAAATTTCGATTAGTAATTAAAAAATGTATTATTTTTTACGATTTTAGTTATCAATATAGCGAAACTCTTTATCACAGGAAATTTGAAAAAAAAGTTAATTGGACACCAGGGTTTTTGTTATCAAAAACGAAACTTATTTTTTCTGTAAAAGGGTGTCTATTGATGTAGACAAGAAAGATTCCAAAGAGTATACATTATCTATGCACCCCTTATTTCCTTACCAACCATAGAAATTGTGTTAGTCATATACATAATAAAAACTTTGATTTTTAATTTTGTCCCAAATGAGCCGCGGTACCAGAGTACTAACATGGTCCAAAATATACCAGAAAAAGTACAATTGTAACATGATTTCTATCCCTGCGAGTAATACAATTTCTGCAACTGCACGTCAAACAATGCAAAATATTCGAAAATTCTCTCACACTCACATACACTTTCAAATAACAATAAACTCGTAAGATGAAGGAGAACTCATGGTGTTGGTAGAGTGGGTGGCAATTCAAAACAAATATTTTTTCACATACTGTTCCAACGCTCATATGTAATTGAGGCCTCGTTTTTAATTTAAAACGAAATTTTAATTCATAACAACCAATAACAGCAAATTTACAATGACTATATTTTTTCTCACAGACGAAGGCAAAAAACTATACTTTAAAGTGTGGATTAATAAGTATTATTATTGCAATTTTTTTTAAATTATTTTTTTTTCTTAACTCTATTTTTTAGATTATTTCACATTCTTTTAACTTTTCATTGCACTAAGAAAAATAAAATATTAAAAATTCATTACACTATTATAGAATGGAACACCAAACACTTGTCGTCACCGTGCATACAAACAAACACAGCGCCACTAAATTAGTTTGTTTAACAAGCAAGCGCTCGCGACAACTAGCAACACGATACTATTTGTCAAACTATGTACAATATTCGACCTACCTCGACACGGTGGAGACTCTCACAGTCATAGATATATTGATAGCTGCAAACGAGCATGATTTTGCAGCAAACCGCGGCAACAACTGCATCCAACCACGCAGCACACAACACATTTCAAACTAAGCAAAATCAACACATATATGTATCTAAATAACAATGAGAAAACCGACAAGTTTGTTAGACTCATTCGTTGTTGTCACCTTCGTCGTTCTGCTTGTCGTCGTCGTCGTCATCATTGTACTCGTCAGACATTACAGTTGAGTAGCAAATTGCATGCAAAAATCTAAATCCACTAGTTCATCTTAATCAATACCCTCAAATAAAAACTTATTTACCATATTTTTTTTGTTAATCTAAACTTATTTCTGAGTAATACTAAGAGTCCCCTAATTGTTTAACTAGTTCTCTATCTGGTTCATACAATCATAGAACGAAAGTCGCAGGTTTTACCTCAGCAAATTTTTGTAGCTGTTTGAACATCGATTTCAAAACAAAAATGAAGTCATCCGTGGTTTTATCAAGACAAAGCTGTGTCAAAAATTCGAGAAGAAAGAGTTTTCTTAACCATCTGCGACTGACGTCGTAGTCTAACAAAAACCAGTAAACAGAAAATATTGTTTTACGCCATTATTATACATTCTGGTGTTTTCAGTGCCTTCTTATTACGTACTCATGTGTACGTTAGGGCGAAGAAAGTAATTGAAACGAGCGCACGCGTTGATGCGAGCATACAAGTGTCTACAAGTCTACCACGTCAATATTGAGTTAGACGTGACAATATACGTTATAACTTTTTATTAAACCATTGATACTATCCCTTTTTTCTCTATATTGATTAGCTTAGGTACAAGCTAAAATTCATGTTAAACATTTGTACGTACTTATTATTTGAATTGAAAATGTGTATAAGTCGGAAGTTATTATTATTCGGCTTAAGTTCACAATAATTGAATTAATGTAAATTAAAATTATTTTTAAGAGTGGTATATTAGAATATCTAATTGGACTAGCAGAACGGATTAGTACTACTAATTTCGATAGCCGCTACGCAGTCATCATCAGCGTCTTTTGTTCGCTTTTACCACGTTTGATCGTGGATACTAGTATTAATGAAACATCAGTTATTTAACATCATTTTATGAGGAAATAGAATATGAGTTATTATCCTTCTATTAATATGGTGATCCGAACAAATTTCACCTTCTGATTCTTTATTCCAATTTTTCCAATATTCCACTCTTAAAAATAATTTGAATTTACATTAATTCAATTATTGTGAACTTAAGCCGAATAATAATAACTTCCGACTTATTAATGTTTAACTTTTTACCAAAAAAATAACATATGAAGTTTTTTTGTTTTTGTATGGATGTATTGTAAGTAAGTTTTTTAAGGCTAATTTAGCCATGCCAATAATTTTGTGTTTAATAAGATTTATCGCTTTGTTTTCAACAATAAATAACAAACTACGACATTAAACTAAAATCAAAAATATTTTCAGTGGGTTTGCAAACGGAACTTGGAAAATATAAGCATTCGAAATAGTGTCTACTGTACTACCACGTCAGTGGAATTGTGATAATGTAGTCACGTCAGTCGCAGAGGGTTAAACAATGTACAGAACGCGCGATTCAACAACGGATTTGACAAACGCCAATTTCTTAAATTTAGCAATAAATAAGACCGGCTGGGATTGATTTTAAGCCAACAAAAATGCTTAGTGTGAGAGCCGTGCTTGGAGGTTGGCGATCTACCATATCTACTCAATCCAAGGTCGTCCCTGTTTCTGCGTTGAGTCAAGACAGCCAACACCTAGAGCAAGACCGTTTGGATTGTAATCCAGTTGCCACTGTGTGGCTTATTCATTCTCTTTTTCAATCCTGCTCTGTATTTCGAATTGTAATGTAAATAAGATACAAGTTCGAACAGTTTTCTTTTCGAATCGAATTACAGAGTAACCCCCCTGGTACAGCATTCAACCCGTATTTTAAGGTCTGCGACAATGACAAAATTACAAGAAAACTGAGATGAATGACAATTTTTATATATTTGGTACTCTGAAAAATATTAGAATGAAAAACATATCGCGACCTTAGTATTGTTTTGGCCCATATGCCAAAAAGTCGGAATGGAGAAAAACAACAAAGAAGATTTACTTAAAGTTTTATCAAAATATATCCGATAGAATTTTTTTGTATTCTCACCACTGCTTCCGGCATATGTTTGGAAGAAAAATGTGCATTTTTGTAAACTTTCATCAATCTGATCAGAAGTTAACATCTTTTTACTGAAAGTAAAATATCTTGCTATGTGCTCCAGTAGCCACTTGTTTATTTTATTTGTAAAAAGTAGCTTTTCTTGCTCCATGTGTATATAACTGCTGTGTATTGAGTAACTTGTTATTGAGATGAAATTTTCTACTTTTTATTGAAAATAAGCGTATAAATGTTATTAGAAAAGATATTTACATGGAATAAAAAGTTAATATTGATGAAACTTGGTATTTTACTTGATTTCTGATTTTTATTTTTTTATTTGAAAAACAACTTTTTTACAAAAAATTTATCAAAAATGATGATATCGAGCACAATGAATGCTTGATATCTCAGAAACCAGGAACGATTTCGCGAAACAGTTTTTGGATTCTGAAAGAGGGTGTTTACGCCATACTTAACTCAATTTTTATTTAAATGGTCGGTGGGCCAAAACAATACTAAGGTCGCGATATGTTTAACATATTTGTCACCTTATAAAAATCACATAACAAATAAAATTGTATTTGAATATACATAGGTATATGAATTTATTTATTTTTTCTTATTAGATCCCAAGCATTTTTAAAAATATTTTTTTTTATTTTGCGTTGCAGAACTTACATAATAATAAAAATGATTTTTTTAAAGTGTTTTTTAGGCTGTACCCACACGAATACAATGGGACAATATGGGTGAAAACGTGACTACATTAAGCTTACTTTAAACCACTATGCATTTTAGTTGAAATTAATTCTTTGGTCAGCTTTGAAAGCTTTTTTAGATTTAATATAAATAAAACAACGCCTTATTACTTAGTATTATACATTTATTTATGAGATTACATATTGAAAAGTAACCTTTTTACGCAAAGATACGCTAAAAAGCTCGCAACATACTTTACATCTTAAGGCGTGGCCACATCTACAAATATTTAAAACGAACGCGTTCTCCATAAATATTTACTGCGCAAATTTAAATTTATTTATTTATTATCACAAAAACGAAACGGACACTTTTACGCCCTGCTGTGCAAGATCTATTGACATGAAAAATAACATATGTAAAATATTTGGGAAGAGTCTACACTAGTCAAGAAATCGACAAGCTACGGATCGTGACGTTGAATACAACCCTTGCGTTATTTCCGACGAACGCGTCCGCCACAAATAATTTTAGTTGTGGACTCGCATTTAGTTGATTGAATATATGTAAGCTTTAGGCAGTAGCTGCCTACCGATTATACTATATACATTGTAGTAGCCCGACTTAGATATATTGCGCTAACGCCATAATTGCGAAGGATTTAGCGTAATTTTTACCGTTAGAATCTGAATAGTTCAAAACTCTCATTGCTATCTCTGCACATAGGGGCAAAGTATGTCAAACCGCGCGATAAATCAACCGCCACTTTTAATAAGAAAGATTGGTACCAATGGAAAGGTAATTTTCTATAGATATCAAATATATAAAGATACCATAGCTGAAGAACTTTATTAAAAAGTACAAAAATAAAAAATATATAGAAAATATTTTTTTAAATTTTCAGTGTATATGAAAGCTTGTATTGTTTTTTGTTACCCCCGTAGAAAACCTTTTTACCAATTGTCTTCAACATAATTGCCCTTTTACTGGTGAAAATGGCGATATAAGGAAAGGAAAAGTCGGCTTAATTTTGCGGCGTGGCACAAACTGAGTATATTAAAAGCTAGACATACAAAGTTTTAGAAGGACTTTCTTGCCACGTACAAAAATTGGACATTAAGAGGGAATGATCCGAGATGACATAAATTTCATCGCCCAGAATTTGATTTCGGGTTAAAAAACCATTAGAACCTTTTGCACTTTTAGCTGGGCCAAAGTAAAAAAAAGTTCCCCGATCTTGATAATTTTTAGGGTTCCGTACACCAAACGTGTAAAGGAACACTATTGTTTTCGCTACGATGTCCATCTGTCTGTCTGGATGATTGTCACAGGCTGTTTTCTCGGGAACCGTTAGAGTTACGGACCTGAAATATAAAACGTTGGCCGCTACAACAACAAATATATGACAGTTAAAAATTAAAGGGTGTTCTAAAGCGAGCAACGAAACATGTTGAAATACTAATGTAATATGCAGACACTTATATATAGACACTTTAAATTTTTAAAGTAAGTTTTAATTGGGGTAGTTTGCAGAATAGAATACACCATTTAACGCTGATATTTAAAACAATTAAAATCAAAGGGTGTTCTATCAGTTAATGTAATTTTGACTATGTAATTTAGACAATTTGCTGTATTTTGGAAACTGTAAGAGACAACCTCTTGAAGTTTAAAAAACGCTAAAACTAAAAAATTCCGAAAATTAAAAAAAAAATATCGAAACGAAAAGTCGCTAGAATAACAAAACCGCTTAAAGAAAAAAGCACCAAAATTAAAAAAATCGCTAGAACGAAAAAAACCTAAACTAAAAAGATAGCCAAAAAACTAAAAGAAAACGCCAAACATCTGTGCAAAAATGCACACATTTGCACAACAACAATAAAACATACGTATTTACAATTTGCTCCATTTTACTTCGTTTGCACTAAAAAAAGCTTTGAGTAAAATGGTTGTGCATATTTGCTTAGTTTCAAATAACATCAGCCGCCATATTGTTTTTTTAATGGAAACACTATGTATTTATATAATGATTTTTAAATTTTATTTAGTAATTTGCATTTAATAATTTTTTACACATAATTTAAAGCTAAAATGCAACCGAATTAAAAAAGTCGTTCACGATCTACTATAATATGCACAGCAAATTTGTAAAATGCAAATTTGTACAATCACTATCGTGAAACCCCTTAATATATAATTTAGCCAAAAGCTCATTGAAGTAAAAATCCACTAAACGTAAGGAAGAAAAAATGTATATACAATTTTTAATAGAGTAGAACTAAATTGTTTATCCGAGTTCAGCTGTCATACTACCACCAAAATTTTAAGTAGAATCTCTAATTTAAAAATTAAAAAAAATTGGGTGCTACAAAGCGCAACAAAACCCAGCAAAGTTGTGGTTGAAGTCTACTGACGATTTGGTAAAGCGCCAATGAAATGCATTTAGACAATGCTTAACTATCAGCCAATAGACTTCATTTAAAATAAAATTATGACAATATGTCAAATAATAAATTTCTTAAAGGTTCAATTTGGATTTTCTTTTCATTTTGCCTTACAAATACTTTTATTGCTATCCATTGGATTTCTAATACAATGTACAAAGGTGTAGAAAAATAAAATAGATTCATATCGAATACAAATTATCTGGTGGGTTTCGTATAAGCTTCTAAGCCTACTACGATTATCTTATTCTTTTATGATTTTCGAAAATATTATCATTTGTTAACTCTCAAATGGTTTTTGAAAGCCTGTGCATAAGACAAGAGGTTTGTAACTTTTCAACGTTGTGTTTGAAGCCTACTGACGATTTGGTAAAGCGCCAATTAAATGCATATAGACAATGTTTAACTATCAGCAAATAGACTTCATTTAAAATATTATTATGACAATATGTCAAACAATAAATTTCGTAAATACTATTTTTTTGGTAAAAAGTTTAACATTAATTTTAGCTTATACCTAAGCTAATCAATATAGATAAAATAGAGATAATATCAATCGTTTAATATAAAGTTATAACGTATTTTGTCAGGTCTAACTCAATACTGACGTGGGAGCCTTTTAGACAATTGTATGCTGCCATCAACGCGTGCGCTCGTTTCAATTGCTTTCGCACTAACGTACACATGAGTACGTAATAAGAAGGTACTTAAAACAGCAGAATCGATATTTGTTTAATTATGGCGTAAAACAATGTTTTCTGTTTACTGGTGTGTGCTAGACTACGACGTCAGTCGCAGAGGGTTAAACTTTCATTCATGTCTACCACAATGTCTACACACTGAAATTTGTTTAATTAAATTTAAAAGAAAATGTATGCTGCCACCTGTAAAGTGAATTTGTTTTGGAGTTAACTGAGTGCTGAAATCAGCGTTACCGTTGACAAATTTCAAAAAGGGTCTTTTGTAAAAAAAAGCGTCTCAAAAAAGGTATTTGAAAGAAAAAATGGGTCAATTGTTTTTTGAAACAAAATATTAAAGCTTTCTTTCATATTTAGTATAAAAGAAAATAAAAAATTAAGAGGGATATAAAAATAAAAGATATATTTGTACTTTACAATTCATTTCAATAAAAAAACTTTTTTAATTCAAAATACTACATATTTCTAAGAAATCGTGCATCTACAATTTTTAATTAAGTCCCCATTTGAAGTCCAGTCTTCCAGATCTGTTTGGAATATATTTAGAGACGAAAGCATGGAGTCGCAATTCTCTACATTTAGTGTATTAAAAAGTTTATTTTTCAGTAGAGTTAATGTGCAAAACAAACACGTTCAGCTCAAGCGCTGAAGCGGCAAATTAAATACATATGCAACAAAATTATATAAAGTTGAGTATAAATTTTCGTTAAATCTGTTTTTTAGATTGCCTATTTAAAACCAAAACATTTCTGCATTAGGTATTTTAAATATAACCGCATGCGTTATGCTATTTACGTTACTTTCTAACAGCTTCAATTTGTTTATGATACTCGGCCATGTCACAGAGTTCAATTCCGTTCTGAAACGGAATTCAATCCACCCTGATATGTCAAGCCCTAGCTGGAGCATACCGCAGCATAGTAGCGCCGTCGACAGTTGACAAATTTTCGTATTTTAGTTTTCTTTTTTATACAGTAGCTGCTACAAAAATGGGGTAGGTTGAATTCCGTTTCCGAACGGAATTGAACTCTGTGACATGGCCGACTACTAGATTTTAGCAAATTTTGTCCAAATCTAGTGGCGTAGTAGATTTCGTTTTGTATGGGAAATCTAGCAAAAAGCAACCAGATTTAGCTCAAAATCTCGTAAGTACTAGATTTCGCTCTGGTGTAAATGCACTATGAGATTTTTTCTTAACATACAAAGTGTTTTAAAACATAACTATGTATGTATCTACATG
The DNA here is from genome assembly GCA_956483635.1 of Panzeria rudis. Classification (NCBI taxonomy): domain Eukaryota; kingdom Metazoa; phylum Arthropoda; class Insecta; order Diptera; family Tachinidae; genus Panzeria; species Panzeria rudis. The sequence goes on from OY101448.1 coordinate 202,459,398, forward strand.
AAAGCTGCTTGTGCTGCGATCATTTGTATTATTTATGATAACTGTTAAAATAAAACGATAAGTACTAATTGTCAAAAGAGGTCAGAAGGGTCAAAAAAATAGCACGAATTAGTTAAAAATTATACAAAAGGGTGAATTTAAAAAAGGGTCAGAAAAAGTGGCAAGTCCGGCAAAAAGGGTCAATCAAATAGAATCTTTAGACCATGTCCATATGAAGCAACCTTTGCTTCTGCAACTTTCTTAAATTTTCTTTTGAAGTTGCATTCGTGTCCATATAATGAAATTCTTGCTGGTCAGCTTTTGTTTTTTTTTTACATAGAATTTGTTGTTGCTTAATATTACGAAGAAGAAAACAAAAGAGAGTTGCATGTACATGAAGCAGTGTACCCCTTCCCTATCTTCTCACCTCTCTCTCCCATAAACTCAAAAGTTGCGCAGCAAAAGTTGACTCGTATGGACATAGACTTATGGTCACAACGGTAACGCAGCCTGCCATTGTGATGCCACAGATACACAGAATCCTCACTTTTGACAGCTAAAAAAGGTTGTTCTCAAGGCGAATTGATACCAGGTGGCCTTATTAGTAAAAATGGGCATCAGCTGACTTTACCAAAGTGTCAAACTCTATGTAAAAAAAACTAGACAACAACTTTTTATGTATGTATTTAACATGACAGATTGGTAAAGTCCAGTTGTTGTTGCACTAATGAAGCCTACAGTACACGGAATGTAAAAATCCACATGCGCATGTGGCTCTGACGTAATTTTGACGTCATCATGAAGCTACATTTGCTACATGCCGTGTACTTCCACTTTTTGGGACACTCACATGAAGTAAACATTCGTATGTGTACCACATGTATTGGGTGTTTTTTATTGAGGTATAGAACTTTAAGTTGGCATCACTTTTTTAACTGGCGGCCATTTTGTCAGCTGTCAAGTGATTAATATTTAGTTTGGTTTGCCATTTCATCATGAACAGGTTGACAAAAGAACAACGCTTGCAAGTCGTGCAAATTTATTTCGAAAATAGTGGTTCAGTTCGCGAAGTTTACCGCAAGCAAAATCGCAAAATTTTGTTCAGTGATGAGGCTCATTTTTGGTTGAATGGCTACGTCAACAAGCAAAATTGCCGCATTTGGAGTGAAGAGAATCCACATGAAACCCTTGAGACGCCATTACATCCACAAAAACTGACTGTTTGGTGTGCTCTATGGGCTGGTGGAGTCATTGGGCCATACTTCTTCCGAAATAATGCTGGAGAGTCAGTTACCGTTAATGGAGACCGGTATAGAGCCATGATAACCGACTATTTTGTTCCCGAATTGGATGGCATGAGTGTGGATGAGTTGTGGTTCCAACAAGACGGCGCTACATGCCACACAGCGCACGTCACAATCGATTTATTGAAGGAAACATTCGATGAGCGCATAATTTCGCGGAATGCACCTGTCAATTGGCCACCAAGATCGTGTGATTTGACACCATTGGATTATTTTCTTTGGGGATATGTGAAGTCGCTCGTCTACGCCAACAAACCAGAAACGTTAGGGGACTTGGAAGCCAACATTCGTGGCGTTATTGCCAACATACGGCCCCATATGCTCGAAAAAGTGGTTGAAAATTGGACCTGTAGAATTGGCTTTATTCGAGCCAGCCGCGGCGGCCACATGCCCGAAATCATATTTAAACATTAATGGCATAAAATTATCCTTCCAATAAAGCCAAATTGATGGACATTAAAACGATTTTCTTGTGTTTTATTTCAATTCGAAGTTCTATACCTCTAAAAAAAACACCCTGTAGCTATCAAGACGCATACGCCCATGTGTATTTTTCACATCCCGTGTACTACCTTGTTACATGTGAATTGTGACACGTGCAATATTTTTTACATGCGCATGTAGCTGTCACAAATATGTAACAGCAAGAATTTTTGTCAGAACATGTTCTAACCGTATGTACCCATTGAAAGCGTTGCCAGTTGGGTGTTTCCTAGCAACTTATGTAGGAATTTTTTCGTTTGGTTGGTTTGTGTATGCATATTTATTATTAGAAGTTTCAGTGCAGTTAGTAAAAACTCACGAATTAAATCTGTAAAGAGGTTTTTATAAAACTAATTATTTGTAGTATAATTGATAAAAGTTGTAATTAAGACTGAGGCCACACGGGCGTTTTTAAAACGCGGCGTATCTGCTTGCTATATTAAATTTGAATTTACAAAAAAATTTAAAGCTTTCACATTTAATAACGAGTGATTTTTTTGCTATTATCTTTTTGGCAACACTAGTTTTGACAGCTCACGCACGTTTTGTATCTTGTGTCACTGTCAAACATCTTCAGTTTGGTCTATAATTTAATCATGAATCGTCTTACAAACGAACAACGCTTGCAAATTATTGAATTTTATTACCAAAATGCGTGCTCTGTTAAGAAAGTTCATCGCGCGCTTCTTCCATTTTATGGTCAGTTTAATCGACCTACTGAGGCTTCTATTCGGGCTATTGTAAAAAAATTTCGCACCAAATTTACATTGTTGGACATTAAACCACCAACACGTTTACGTAGAGTGCGAACTGAAGAAAATATCGCAGCCGTATCGGCCAGTGTTGGTGATGACCGTATTTCTTCAAAGATGATGCGAATCACAACGTTACTGTGAATGGTGATCGCTACCGTGCGATGATAACAAACTTTTTTCTGCCCAAAATGGAAGAGCTTGACTTGCATGACATGTGGTTTCAACAAGACGGTGCCACATGCCACACAGCACGCGAAACAATGGACCAATTGAGAGGCGAGTTCGGTGAACAGTTTATTTCACGATTGGGACCAGTCAATTGGCCACCCAGATCGTGCGATTTAACGCCTCTAGACTATTTTTTGTGGGGCTATGTTAAGGCTAATGTCTATACCGACAAGCCCGCTTCGATTGACGCACTGGAAGCCAACATTGCCAACATTATTCGTGAGATACCGGCCAAAATGTTGGAAAGAGTATGCCAAAATTGGACTAAGCGGATGGACCATTTGAGGCGCAGCCGCGGCCAACATTTGCATGAAATAATCTTCAAACATTAAATTATATCGACCCAACTATCGATCCAAATAATTATTTCATGCATTTTTCTGAATTTTATGTGTTTTTTTTTTACTTTCCGATAGTTCTTATAAAATCACCCATTATAAAAATGAAGTTTAAAAAAACTTAAGCACGCTTTAATACAAAAGGAACTAAAAAATAGAAAGTAATTTGTAAGTATGAAGAGTTTCAGCAATCCCAATAATCAATTATGACTAATTAATTTTTAATAAAATTAAAATAAAAATTTAGTTATGTATTAACAAAATAGTTCACTTATAGTAAAAAATCGTGGGGCGCTTTATGTTAAATGTTAATACATAACTTAATTTTTATTTTAATCTTACTCGTATTAAAAATTAATTAGTCATAATTGATTATTGGGATTACTGGAACACAGCCTCTTAATACTTACATATTACTTTTTATTCTTTAGTTCCGTTTGTTATTAAAGCGTGTTTTTAAGTTTTTTTAAACTATAATCTATTTTCTTAATTTTTAGTCGCAATACGATGCCAAAAGTAATTATAATCAAAAGCCTCGACTTTTAGCATATCTTATGTTTATTATATAATAGTTTATTTAAATACGGGCTGCTGTCAAGCTTGGTTTAATTGCCTGTTAAATAGAATACTCTATTTTTCACAAGTCACCTTTTGTGTGGTTTTTACAGAGAAATATATACGTTTTACCAAAGCCTATACAACAATATGATTTTGTATTGCATTCAATAAACACAAATATCTTTATTACATTTTACAACGTAACTACATTTATCCGTTGATAACACTAGTTCACAAAACAAATGCATCTTAAAAATTAGATGTTTTTTTAGCTAAATTGGGGCTGCTGAACATTAATATGGCATTAATTTATTTTTCTTAAGAAACGTTTTCGAGATATTCGCAAAAACTTGTTTTTTTGCAGTTTGTAAAGATATTTACAAAAATCTTGAGTACTGTTTACTTGAATTGAGCAAATTTGGGATTGTTGCATAGATATGTTTTGCCTCTTTCAGTTCATATTTATACTGTGTTGATCAGATAAAAGTTCACTGAATTACAAGCCTTTATATATGAAAAAAAAATTATTTTTCGCGTTTTTTTCAAAATTCACCATTTTGAAATGCTCTATTAAAGCAAAAAAAAAATTTAAATTTTTGTTTCGACCCATATCTTAAATTTAGAAATAATAATTTTGTAATAATTTTAATAAATTTTTATAAAAGTTAGTTTGTAATATATTGATAGATTTTCAACGACTTCGGTATTTTTTGAGGAAACTTTGGTTGAAGTTTTTTTTTGAGTGGCAACACTGATAGTCATAAACAGCTGTGTTTTTTTTTATTCTTATTAAATAAATTTGTCTTGCTATTCCATTTAATTTGTGCATTTAATTTGTGATTTAATTCGTGCCTTTAATATATTAATTTACTAAAATATGAGTGAAAATAATGTTGTTATTGTCGACGACGATGATTCCAACGGTGGGCCTTCTCAATTAAAGTCTCGTCGACAAAGAAAGTCAACAGCTGGCGACAGAAAAATTCAGCATGTGTGGACCGACGATGAAATCAATTATTGTTTACAACTCGAATAGAAGAATACAAATGCCGTGTACCTGAAATCCTCATAAACATATGGCTTTTGCACATGCTAATATATAAAACGCGTCCATCTGCTGCATGCCGTGTACTAGTAACATACATGTAACCATTCAGATGTTTACACGTGTATTGCTTCTGCAAATGTGTCCGCTTCGCCCACATATGTTACATTTGAGTTTTGGGACAAAAATACATGCCGTGTACTATCAAAATTTTACAGCATGTATCCACTACTACTTGTATAAAAAATGCAACCAATATGCTGAAAATTCTCGTGACGTCAGACCCACATACGCATGTGGATTTTTACATTCCGTGTACTGTAGGCTTAAGGCCACTTGGTATTAATACGCTTTGGTTTTTCTCATGTGTTATGCAGTTTTACATGTTGTTGTTGTGTTTAGTAAGATTGTATGAATGAGATAGTCTATTAGAAACCACGTTAGAAAATAAGATTTGCTTTCTCTTTCATACAATCTTCGTAATGTTGTTGTATAGTGACGGGTCTAGTTAGTTGTCTATGGTGATGCATTTTGACACGTCTGAGTTCAAATAATTACCACGAGGTGGCTGTGTATAATCTGTGCTTCTTAAGGCCATTTCACATTGTAATACAAGCTTTGAGATTTTTATTAGATTTTGTAAGACGAAAATCAAAATCTGTTAAAAAATCTTAAAGAAAATTTTCTCAGCACATTTTGTTTCTACACTTTCACATTCCAAATAATGCGTAGTAAGCAGCTCTGCCCGAAATTCAGGCTGCCATAAGAAGTATGTGTAAAAAAACTAACTGAAATTCAGGGGATCGATTCTGAATTTATGATAAAAATGAAGTGATAAAAAATTTATCATTTTCATTTCATAGCAATTTTTCACTTCATTTTTCATTTAGAGCGATTCTGATTGCAATTATGAAAAATTGAATCGTTATGAAAACCATCTGTCACTTTTTGTTTTATTCCGCTCTTTTCTTGAATCATAAGCAAATTAAAATAAAATATAATTTTATTGCAAATACATATTATGTACTTTCTGGTCTTCTGAAGCTTTGCAACATATTTTTTTATCCATTGGGTTGTTTTTAAATATTAAGTTTACTTTTGTAAAATTTATGGTTTTATGTATTTGTTACAAAAATGTATAACAAATAACTTAACTATGTTATTCTATTGCACGCCTCATAAACACTACATTTTTTCTTAATTTTTCAAGTTTTGGAGAACAGTGCAAATAGAATATAATGGAAAATTTTACCAGGAGGAAAGAGTTCAGCTATATTAAGATAAATACCAAATTGTCAAAGCTTTTACTAATGTTATCGATAAAAAATGGGGGCCTGTAACAAAAATTTAAAAATGTTCAACTTAAAATTGACATTTCAAGCTTGAAACATTAAAGTGTTGCCAAGTTACCGGTTTGTTTACGAATTCAGCGACTTAGCGCCTCTTTTTTTCAAAAAAATTTTTTTTATTGTCGTTTTATTATAAAAAAAAAAAGTAGACAGCACTCAAAGAAGCCATTACGTTTTGTTTACATTTTGTATAGTTGTTTCTTTCTATCATTTGCTATTTCTTCGTTTCAATCCTATAGCAAAACAATGCAAGAAAAATGTAGTGTCATAAGGGCTTCAGCGAAGCGTTGAGGTGGGTACTACTCTCACTTCACGCGATTTTTCAAACTTAAAATGGCTGTATTATTATCATATATTGCACTTGTAAAAAATATATACACACACATATTAAGAAAAAATACTATTTTTAACACTCATGACATTTTTAATGTTATTTTTATTATTTAAACTAATTAAAAAACTGTTTAAAAAAGTTCTGTCTGGGACGTCCGTTTGTCTGTATGTACGGATCCTGTATGTGGTCACGATAACGACCGAAAACTTCATTAATCGAGTCTTTTTTATTTTTTTACGCTTCAGTATAATTAGGAATAGAAGCCTATTTAATTTCACGGTCTAAATGAGATTATGAGGCGTGCACTTTTGGACTTTCCAAACTATTCCATTTTTATTTCTTGTTTATTTCACTGTTGTAAAGGGCATAATACACAATCAATCAGCTTGATGTCAGATTCGTGTACGTGTGCTTGACGAAAAATCAAAACCAAGTAGATTTTCCATCAAGCCTCGTCAGTGTCACTAATACTAACGAAATTTCACACATACTATTACCACGCTTGTCAAGCATGTTGACTGTGTATATTTCCCTTAACAATTATTATAAATAATACATTGTGGCGTTTTTAACTTTATATAAAATGATTTTTTAAGCAAAAGTTAATAAAAAAGTCATTAAAAGTTGTCATCATTTAAGTTTTCGCCAACTTTTTCATGACGAAAAAAATATGAGAAAAATTTGACAGATAGTTTTCATAAAAACTAAAACTAGAATCGCGTTTTCAATGAAGTGATAATTTATTTTTCATTTTTAAGCGTAGTATGCAGCTCTGAATGAAATTCAGGCTGCCATAAGAAGTATATGTATGTAAAAAAAACTAACTGAAATTCAGGTTGGTAAATTTCTTAAAGAAATTTCCGTTTACTAGTACGCAGTTCCAAAAGAAAAGTACACGGAATTTTGGCATTTATTGTCTATTACAGGCATGCTATAACAATAAATGGAGAATTTTTTCCGTCAACTGAAACAAAAGTTAATGTTCAGACAATTGTTTGGTCACGTAATTTTTGACATTTCTAGTTTTTCGTACATTGTAACTAATTTTTAGTGTTTTTGTGTGTTGTAAATTAAAAAATATATAAATTTGTGTGTATGCAAACAAAATTCTCTATAGAAATCTACACAATTATTTTTCCGTGTAGAAATAAATGCAAAACTCCAAACCTGAATTTCAGTGAGAACTGCATACTACGCTTTACTTTCTCACAAAAATAGAATCGGGCCCCAGGTTGGTAAATTTCTTAAAGAAATTTCCGTTTACTAGTACGCAGTTCCAAAAGGAATGTACACGGAATTTTGGCATTTAAGCGTAGTATGCAGCTTTAAATGAAGTTACAGGCATGTTATAACAATAAGTGGAGAATTTTTTACGTCAACTAAAACAAAAATTAAAGTGCAGACAATTGTTCTCACTGAAATTCAGGTTTGGAGTTTTGCATTTATTTCTACACGAAAAAATAATCGTGTAGAATTTTATACAGAATTTTGTTTGCATACACACAAATTTATATATTTTTTAATTTACGACACACAAAAACACTAAAAATTAATTACATTTAGAGCTGCATACTACGCTTTAGTCGCAGAATTTTTGACATTTATAATTTTTCATTCATTGTCATTCATTTTTAGTATTTTATATATGAATTTGTGTGTATGCAAACAAAATTCTGTATAGAATTCTTCTCGATTATTTTTCCGTGTAGAAATAAATGCAAAACTCCAAACCTGAATTTTAGTGAGAACTGCATACTACGCTTAAAACATAACATAAATAAGTTGCAAAAACTCATATTTTTTTCGTTCTTCTTTTTCTTTATTTATGCCGGCAAACAAATAAACAACTGTTTTGTTATTCCTATGTTTGTTTGTGCAAAAGACAACCCTTATAAAATGAAAAATGTGATTGTTTAGAAAATTTCCTAAAAATGACGAATACCATAATACAGTCACATTTCTTTACGTATCATTTGTCATATCATAACAATTTGTTTTCACATTGTTGGACTTTTACTTAAGATTTGAGTTTTTGACAAGTATTAATACTAAATCTAATAGTCTGAATGCCGCTTTAGTTCAAATAATTATCTCGAGGTGGTCGTCACAGATTATATGGTGGCCGTGTGCAAAGCGTATTAAGTGGTATTAATTTTCCAAAGCGTATTATTATTAATGATAAGCCAGGCGAGAAAGGCATAATTTAAATTTCGTTCTAACAACATCTTCTTCAGTCTCATTGTAAAATTTTGGTGTTTTTACACCTCTTAAAAATATCGAAAACGCTACTCGTAATAGCTGTTTTACACAATCTTACAACTCGTTCGACTTCTGTAGAAAATGCAACCCTGATCTAATAAGTTTATGGAAAGTTTTAAAAAAGCAATAACAACACATTATATCAGGATAGCATTTTGTGTAGAAGTCGTACAGAAGTACAGCTTGTATAATAGTCAAAAACGGGGATTCTACGGTTTCAAGGTCGATATCTCGAAAACGAAGCGAGATATCAAAAAATTTTATTAGGAGCTTTCGTCTTATTTCGTCGAGTTCTATAAGAAACCATCGTCAGATAGCGGCGCCGTAGAAACCATAGTATTCCCAAAAACAGCTTAAATAAGAACCGATGTATCGATATATCAGTTATTGAAATATCGGCGAAATATATCGATTTTTTTCTTAAATATCGATATTTTAATATATCGATATATTTTGGCCATCCCTATATCTATGTATAAACTGTGGTCAGGGAACGAAGCCGGCGGCGGTTGATCACAAATATCATCATCGGCGGCTAAGGGTCGACTTGACCCGAAAAAAATCTCGGCGGCGGCTGCCGACAAAAAAATCCGTTGGCGGCTAGTGTATATCGGAAAAAAGTCGGCTAATGTCAACAAAATCTCTTACGTTAAACGCTGTCTTCACAAGACATAAGTTTGGAAATTTGTGTGTTAGCAATTGTCAAAATTCTGTTCTAACACAAGAAATTAACGTGTGGACCGAATGTGTTTGTGTCCTAACACATGTTTGGAAATCAATGTTAAAACACAAGCCCGAGGAAATATATTACAACACAAGCTGTCAAATTTAATATGTATGTGTGTGTTTTTTTACAATTTGTTTGATTTTATTGAAAAAAGAATAAATAAAGTTAATAAATAAATGTTTTAGATGTTTTTTTATTTTTTGCGTATTATTTATGTTCATATTCATAAAATTTTTACAAACAGAAAATAATAAAGTGAAATCTTAAAAAAAAAGTACAAAATGCCGAGCGTAACTCGCAAAAAGTTGAACATTCTTCAACTTCCACGCGTCAAATACAAATTGACAGGTGGAGCTGCCAGATTAATATGCTAAAATGTTTGTTTAATGGAACTAAATTATTAGAAATTAATTTTTTTATTAAAAATTGGATGAAAACTGCCTTAAATATATAAAGAAAAATAAAACTTAAAGGCAAGACAAAATATAGCCGGCAAAGGCTTGAAATTGTATAAGCAGAAGAGCATCAAAAGCGTGGTGTGTAACTTGCCATTCTTAAAGCGTTAAAAGATCGAAAAGTAAGAAAAGCGTTGCCGCATAACGCGTGGTATGTACCTCCACCTTTAACACAAGTTTGAACACATGAATTTTTTGACGTCATTCTGCCGACGTTATTTCTTATGTTAAGAAATATCAAATGTCTCGTGAAGACGGGGTGTTAAGCGTAGTATGCAGTTCTGCCTGAATTTCAGGTTCGAAATTTTGCATTTATTTCTACACGGAAAAATAGTTGTGTAGAGAATTTTTTTTCATTCACGCAATTTCACTTAAATTTAATTATTTTAACGTCCAAAACATAAAAAATTATTCACAATACACAAAAACAAAACGTCAAAAATTCTGTGAGCAAACAATTGTCTGAACATTAAATTTTGTTACAGTTGACGGGAAAAAATCTCCACTAATTGATATCACATCCCTGTGTTAGACAAAAAGTGTGTTGATTTTTTTCAGCTGCGTACCACCAAACGGAAAGTTGCCTGAAAATTTTTAGAACCTGAATTTCAGTTTGTTACCCATACTTCTTATGGCAGCCTGAAATTCAGGCAGAACTGCATACTATGCTTTACCAAAGCCGAAGCCGAAAATTAGCTGTATAGGTCGGCGGCGTCTTCGACTCTTCAAAAATTGCCGGCGGCGGCTGTTTGCCGACTCACAGCCGATCGGCTTTGTTCACTAACTGTGGTGCGAATTTTCATGGAAATATTTAATTCATCGTAATAATAATTCAATTATTTTATATAATATTAACATACATAATAATGCTTAAAAAAACATTGCAATAAACTAATAACATTTATAATAAAAATATCGTAAGTTTGTTTCATATAGTTCTATGTGCACAAATATGTACATAAGTATGTGGAATAATCATTATTTTTTTTACAGGTTTGTGCATTTACTCATGCTATGTATGCACTCGCTTGTGAGCCAAACAAACTCGACTTTTGCATTTCTCCCGAGTAATTTATAATGTATAATGGTATTGGATTAACTACTCCTCGTGGCTCTGGCACAAATGGACATGTACAACGTAATTGGGCTTTTGTTCGATCTGGCAAGAAGGATAACTCTAATTATCGTTACGAGGAGGATATAAAAATATTGGACGCTACTTTAAAGCTACAAAATGCCGAGCGTAACTCGCAAAAAGTTGAACATTCTTCAACTTCCACGCGTCAAATACAAATTGACAGGTGGAGCTGCCAGATTAATATGCTAAAATGTTTGTTTAATGGAACTAAATTATTAGAAATTAATTTTTTTATTAAAAATTGGATGAAAACTGCCTTAAATATATAAAGAAAAATAAAACTTAAAGGCAAGACAAAATATAGCCGGCAAAGGCTTGAAATTGTATAAGCAGAAGAGCATCAAAAGCGTGGTGTGTAACTTGCCATTCTTAAAGCGTTAAAAGATCGAAAAGTAAGAAAAGCGTTGCCGCATAACGCGTGGTATGTACCTCCACCTTTAACACAAGTTTGAACACATGAATTTTTTGACGTCATTCTGCCGACGTTATTTCTTATGTTAAGAAATATCAAATGTCTCGTGAAGACGGGGTGTTAAGCGTAGTATGCAGTTCTGCCTGAATTTCAGGTTCGAAATTTTGCATTTATTTCTACACGGAAAAATAGTTGTGTAGAGAATTTTTTTTCATTCACGCAATTTCACTTAAATTTAATTATTTTAACGTCCAAAACATAAAAAATTATTCACAATACACAAAAACAAAACGTCAAAAATTCTGTGAGCAAACAATTGTCTGAACATTAAATTTTGTTACAGTTGACGGGAAAAAATCTCCACTAATTGATATCACATCCCTGTGTTAGACAAAAAGTGTGTTGATTTTTTTCAGCTGCGTACCACCAAACGGAAAGTTGCCTGAAAATTTTTAGAACCTGAATTTCAGTTTGTTACCCATACTTCTTATGGCAGCCTGAAATTCAGGCAGAACTGCATACTATGCTTTACCAAAGCCGAAGCCGAAAATTAGCTGTATAGGTCGGCGGCGTCTTCGACTCTTCAAAAATTGCCGGCGGCGGCTGTTTGCCGACTCACAGCCGATCGGCTTTGTTCACTAACTGTGGTGCGAATTTTCATGGAAATATTTAATTCATCGTAATAATAATTCAATTATTTTATATAATATTAACATACATAATAATGCTTAAAAAAACATTGCAATAAACTAATAACATTTATAATAAAAATATCGTAAGTTTGTTTCATATAGTTCTATGTGCACAAATATGTACATAAGTATGTGGAATAATCATTATTTTTTTTACAGGTTTGTGCATTTACTCATGCTATGTATGCACTCGCTTGTGAGCCAAACAAACTCGACTTTTGCATTTCTCCCGAGTAATTTATAATGTATAATGGTATTGGATTAACTACTCCTCGTGGCTCTGGCACAAATGGACATGTACAACGTAATTGGGCTTTTGTTCGATCTGGCAAGAAGGATAACTCTAATTATCGTTACGAGGAGGATATAAAAATATTGGACGCTACTTTAAATCGTCCACCCAATAAAGGCATTTTAGACCATGATCGTAAACGGAAGATGGAAGTGAAATGTTTAGAATTTGAAGAAATTTTGGAAAAGCAAGGGTGAGTATGTATAGCTTTTTGTAAAACATTCACTGCCTGTTCCATAATGTCGTTCTCATATTTATATTGAAAACAATAAAAAAAACTTTTTGTTTTTTTTTTCAATACAAATAAGTATGAGAACGACATGGACTTGTCGACATTGTGAAACAGGCAGTCAGTCTGTTCATAGAATCAAGTGCGGATTGGTTTGGCATCATTTCTCCACAAAAACGGTTGACAAAGTTCATGAAATCCGTTTTTGCTTGAATTTGGAAAATTTCCATTCTGAAACTGAATTAATTGTCCACAGTTGGACAACTATAAATATGGATGTACATATGTATATATGTACATATACAACTTTGTAAATATGCACGTATAGACATATCGTGACCTCAGTCCTGTTTTGGCCCACCGACCATTTAAAAAAATCGAGTTAAGTATGGGGTATATATATTTTGAATACCCTCTTTCAGAATCCAAAAACTGTTTCGCGAAATTGTTCCTGGTTTCTGAGATATCAAGCATTCATTGTGCTCGATATCATCATTTTTGATAAATTTTTTGTAAAAAAAAAATTTTTTTTTTAATAAAAAAATAAAAATCAGAAATCAAGTAAAATACCAAGTTTCAACAGTATTAACTTTTTATTCCATGTAAATATCTTTTCTATAACATTTATACGCTTATTTTCAATAAAAGTAGAAAATTTCATCTCAATAACAAGTTACTCAATACACAGCAGTTAGTATACACATGGAGCCACAAAAGGTACTTTTTACAAATAAAATAAAAAAAGTGGTTACTGGAGCACAAAACAAGATATTTTACTTTCAGTAAAATGATGTTAATTTCTAATCGGATTGATGAAAATTCTCAAAAATGTAAATTTTTCTTCCAAATATATGACGGAAGCAGTGGTGAGAATACAAAAAAATTCTATCGGATATATTTTGAGAAAACTATGTAAATCTTCTTTGTTGTTTTTCTCCATTCCGACTTTTTGGCATATGGGCTAAACCAATACTAAGGTCGCGATATGTATGTCAAAAAAATCCATATATTTATGAAATAACGTGTACTTTTAATTACCCATTTTCCCGAGAATTTTTTGAGATTTTCCCGGGAAAACGGGAAACTAAAAGTACTTTTCCCGCAAATTCTCGCCCGAGGATTCCCGATTCATAAGCCCTACGTGGGACGGACACTAAGTATTTTAACAGTGTTTAGAACCAAGTTAGCAGAGGTGTATGATGTATTTAACTTACGAATGTATCTTTTGATAAATTGTTTGTAAAAAATTTTTTAAATAAAAAAATAAAAATCAGAAATCAAGTAAAATACCAAGTTTCATCAATATTAACTTTTTATTTAATGTAAATATCTTTTCTATACGCTTATTTTCAATAAAAAGTAGAAAATTTCATCTCAATAACAAGTTACTCAATACGCAGCGGTTAGTATACACATGGAGCACAAAACAAGATTTTTTACTTTCAGTAACTTTCAGTAAAAAGATGTTAATTTCTAACCGGATTGATGAAAGTTCACAAAAATTTACATTTTTCTTCCAAACTTATGCCGGAAGCAGTGGTGAGAATAAAAAAATTCTATCGGATATGTTTTGAGAAAACTTTATGTAAATCTTCTTTGTTGTTTTTCTCCATTTCGACTTTTTGGTATATGGGCTAAGCCAATAATGAGGTCACGATATGTAATGTGTTGAATTTCAAATGAAAATTTTTTTGCAAACCAAATTCGTTAAGTTTTCATGAAATCGTTCATAATTGGAATTGGATTACATCGAGCTGTAAATTTTAGATTTTTCGTAAGAGAATAAAAATACATATTTTTAACCGACTTCAAAAAAGGAGAAAGGTTATCAATTCGTCATGTATTTTTTTATATTATTTTTTTGGATGTTCCCTCAAAACTGCAATTTATAACCCGATTTCGGATTTTTCTTTATTTAAAAGGATTTACTTCCAAAATGGGCGGGGTCACGCCCATACGAAGTAAATACACATGCCTTTTCAACTACTTCTACTCAAGCGATTCTTATGAAACTCTGCACACACATTGGTGGCTATTCTAAAAGACGCGTCGAAGAAGTGAAAATTTTCATTGAAACAATAACAAATTTTCACCAATTGTTTTTGTTTTCATTACATTTCTAATATGATATAAACGTGAGAATTTAAACGCGTTTCTCTCTTTTAAAAACGGTAAGTTTTGTATTATAAACATAAATTTTTTTTTAGATTTATGCTAGTTTGTTTTTGTATTACATATAACTTTCACTAAGTCGACGCATATTCCAGAATAGCCACCATTAAGTTTCTCTTTGATTGCTACATCATGATTTCAAAAGTGGGCAGTGCCACGCCCATGCAAAGTAAATGTTATTTTTAACAACTTATACTAAACCTATTCTTATGAAACTTTATATACACCTTTAATTAACGTTACAATACAAAATCATGTTCAAAAAAGTAGGCAGTGCCACGCCCATGGAAAGTAAATATGCATTTAAACTACTTCTATTTAAACGATTCTTATGAAACTTTGTACACACATTTAATTATCGTTGCAACACAACATTGTGGACAGTGCCACACCTAAGAAAAGTAAATATTCATTTTAGCTACTTCTACTTAACCGATTCGTATAGAGATGAACGATTTAAAAATCACTGTTACTTAAAATTGTGACTGCGATCACGGTTTTCAGTTCTCTTATAGCAATGGTCGCGTTCATAAGACGTAACAGCTGTGCAACTGTTGTGTGTTTGTCTTAGAAACGCACAGTTGAGTAGTTCCGCTACACACAACAGTTGTGTATTTGCTGCCATTTTTCCATCATAAAATTTTTTCGCGACTTATGGTCAACATGTTGTGCTTACTCCTCGCCCACACATGCAATTTTTGTTGCAGCAATTTCTGAATTTGTGGGAGAGTGTTGAAATAGAAATATATACCATATCTATTGCTCTCTCGCTCTTGCTCACTGAAAAATTAAGAATTGCTGCAACAAAAATTTAACGTGTGGACCGGGACTTAGCTGATCAAAAGAGTTATGCCGTTTATATTCTAATGCAACGCCGCTTTATTGTGTGGCCGCTGCAAACTAGTTTAATAAATTTTGCATTACAAATGTGATAAAGTAAAAAAATAAAGGAATATAATTCAAATAAAACTAAGATCACTAAATATATGTTTATTGCGTTGTTTACTTGGTATATTACATAGTATTTAATTTACTATAATGTTGAACCATTTTTTTAACACGGTGGGGGCTTAGCGTTATATTAAAAAAATATCGGCGCAGCCTTCTTATTTTGTGATGGAAATGTGGTGAAAATTTTAAAATAAAATGAAAATGAACAATTCGTATGGTGCTGACTATCGCATTGGATACTATGTTTATAGAATATTTTATGGAACCAAAATGCACGCAAAACTGAGTGCTAAACTAATTAATTTAGTTAATTTCAACTATGCCTTTTGTGCCTGTTTTTAATTGTTTACATTTATCAGCTGTTCATATTGCAGTATATCCATCAAGCCGTTTCTAAGACGTAACTGTTGGACGCAACAGTTGCCAACAGTTTGCCAGCAGTTTTACAACAGTTGAGCTCAACAGCTTCGTCTTATGAACGCGCCCAATGTAATTATTAAAACACACATGCATCTCTACAACAAAAACGTTGTTCTTTAATATACTCCCTGCCAACATTTGGAAGTGTAATTTCTCATACATTTTCTAAAAAGTGACTTCTTTAACACATCTAAATGTTATTTGACAAATTTTACAAAAACAAATATATTGTTGTCGAATATTAATCTTCTTTTTATAAGTTTTAATAACAATCATAAGTTTGAAGAAGTCGCTAAGAAGTCTATTATAAGATTGTACAAAATGTAATAAAACCGACGCAATAATGTGTATGAACGAAGTTAACTAACGAAAACAAAAATAAAAATGTTAATGTGCATTTACATAAGTATATATGGAATGGTTACTTAAGTTATATAAAAAAGAGAGAAAATAATCACTTGAAATTTGCTTACAAAAACACTATAGCCCAATTCACAATCTTGTGCAAATGGTCTTGCATCGTTGCATTTGCAAAACGGTATAGCATATTGATACCCACCACTAACAATTGTTAAGTGGTGAGTATAATATACTACACCAATTTGCAAATGCTACGATGCAAGACCATTTGCACAAGATTGTGAATTGGGCTTATGTATGTTTATTAAACGGTTTATTCCAATTAGTTATATTTGTACTTTACTGGAAAGAGGTTAAAAAAGTGTATAGTGTTATTAATAAAGAAAAAGTTCAATAAATAAAAAGACATACAAAATAGTGAAAAAGTTGAAAGTATGTAATTATTTGATGCTAAGTTAAGTACAAATTTCTAAAATTCATTATGTAGCAAAACTAAAAAAAGAACAATAATATTATAAAGATATCGATGCAATTATTTACCGCAAAATGTTTGGAAAAATCAAGTTTTGTGGTTACATTATTATGTAGGTATTACTACGTCCATACATCTTTAACTTTTGTGTTGTTAAATATTGCCAACATGGCTCACGCACGGCTGTATGGCAATTAAATGTGCCAATACTTAATGTTGTTCATATGTAAGTATTAAACAAGATTTCATTTTATCATATTCAAAGAATTTCCACTGAAGTCCGTCTAAATTTCGTTACTTCTGCGGAACGTCAAAACGTTACTAATTTCAAACTTTTAAATGACAACAATTCGTCATCTAAACAAGAAACTATTTGAGCACTCCTTATGGCTCTAACTAGTTTCATCTGGTGTGTATTAATATAGTTGCTCGTTTCTTCCCGAACGGTGACACTTTTATGAAAAGAAAGCGACTATCATATATGATAGCTTTGAACTTCATGCAGTTTCGTTTTAGTGACAGTTTCGATAGAAAATGTTGGCAGGGATAAGGAAGATTTATATTCGCCTTAAAATATACCTTGAATTTTAAAAAGAAATACTAATAATGCTGACTTTAGACGACATGTTTTTTACATATGGCTTGTTAGGTGTGTGAGACGTATGTAACTTCGCATGTTTGTCAAAATTGTCAATTTACAGACGGTTTATAATATTTGCTTTCACACGTACATGTGCAATTACATCTGACATAACCTCTGAGTGTTCACAACAGCTGAGTTTTTGCACAATTTTCATAAATATATAAAGCGCTCTTTGCTTTTTAATGTTTTTTCAGCCAAACCACACTTTTGATAATTTAATACAGCTGATGTCAGATGCCTTGTCAGATGAAAATAGAACACGCTCTAATTGAAAATTTTTCATCTGACTTTGCGTCTGTAAATGTCATCTGACAATGTTTCATATGTTTCACACGGCATGTATCACTTGCAGTGGAAAATTTGACAAGTCAGATGTAAAATACATGTCGTCTAAAGTCAGCATAAGGAAGAAGAGAACACAATAAATATTTTGTTGTAATTGTACGCAAATAAAAAAACGTTATTACCCACACTAACAGTAAATATCATAATTTTCTGTATATACATACATATGTACCCTGCAAACATTTGCTATCAAAATTGTCACTTAAACGCAACAGCAAGAAGTGCAAAACTATCATTATGATAATCCTTTCTTTTCATAGAAGTGTCATCGCTCGGGAAGAAACGAGCAACTCGGTTATACCTACCAGACGAAACTATTTAGTGGAAGTGTTCTTTATATTTTGTTTTTGTTGCTTAAAAAATTAGTGTGTCGCTTTTGTTACATTTTGCATAATCTTATAATTAACTCTTTAGTGACTTCTTTGAGGTTTTCGCTGATATTAAAATTTGTAGAAGGAAGTTTGAAATTCGATACTAATATATTTGTTTTTGTAAAATTTGCAAAATAACATTTAGATGTATTAAAGAAGCCACTTTTTAGAAACTGTATCAGAAATTGCACTTCCAAATGTTGGCAGGGTAACAAATAGAAAAAAACAACTTTGCAAGTAGCAGTTACTTGACTAATTTTGTCACAACTGTGAATCGTGACTTTTCAGTAACAGTGATTAAATCACAGGTACTGAAATATCGCTCACCTCTATATTCTTATGAACTTCGCACACATAATTAGTTCTCGTAAAAGTACATGATGATAAAATATGGGGGTAGTGCCACACCTTTTTTAGACGAAACGTAAAGACTGAATTTTTTGCAATAGCTAAAATAAAACAAAATATTTTTTGAAATGTTACTTCCAATGAAGAATTCCAGCAACAACTTTATTATATTCACATTCTTTCTTTTCACAAACCGTTAGTTTATTTGTTTGCAAATACATGACGCCAGGGATGATAAATAAAAAAATTCATTTCGTACCAATGAGCTTCTAAAATAGTATTTTTTCGGCTCAAATAGTACTAAAATCTTTTTGAATTGTTGTAACGAAGTAGGAGTTCAGTGTTTGATGCAATCAGTGTTTTCGAGTATCCCTTTGTGATATTTTATCCTTTTTAAATACTCTTAGTTCGTTATTAAACCATTTATTATTGTTTGCTTACTCCCTATTTAGTTGTAAAATATTGCACTGTATCATCAAAACAAAATTCAAAATTGCATACATACTCATTTTAGTTTTTGATTTCTTCACATTTCAACAGCTAACTCAACTTGTTTTTAAATCTGTTTTTGTTGTATTTAAAAACAAGAAATTCATTATTTTTGGGTCTATATTTATAATTTTCACCTTTGATAAATATATCGATTAATTCGTGATCAATTGCTTTTATATTTATATTAACTTTTGCCGAAATGTTTTTAGTATTTGGAATTAACGTTTTAAGTAGGGATGTAACGATACGCCGTTTTGCCGATCCGATACCGATATATAAAAATAAATATCGCCGATACCGATACGAATATTGAAATTGAGTTCAAGTTTAGATTAACAAAACTCAAGTGTAATTTTTTTATTATGCAAAATTACATTATAAGAGAGAATATTTACAATTGATAAAACATTGGAAGTAATTTTTAAAGAGCTACATTTTCTTTGCTTCCAAAAAATGTATGTTAAAAATATGCAGATAATTATTAGAAAAGCAAGAAAAATGTTTAATTCCTTTATAATTTAAAAAATACTCGCCATGCTTTTTAAAAAATCGATTTTTTAAAGGACATTTTTCAACTAATATTCTTCTAAATAACTTAATAGCTTAATTATTAAAAGACTTCTAAGTTTATATTTATTCACTTAAATTTACATGAAAATGCAGTTCCGAGTTTAAATTCGCATAAAAAAAAATTTTGAAAATTGGTAATTTTTTATCCTTTTTTCTTGAGGAAAAATCATTATAGAATACCGAAAAAGAAATTGGTCCTAGCATCGCTTCCAATTCGGTGATTGGTAATCGAAAAACAGAACTTCTTGCAATGGCAAGGATATGTAAAACTAATTAGAAATTATCCAAATTTGCAATACTTCCAGATCGCGAATTCTACATTTTCATGACTTCTTTGGAATAAGATTTAAAAAACAACGACTTGAATTTGAATTCATGATAAAATAAACAAAAAATAAATAATTTTGTTTACAAAATAACAGCATAAAATGTTATTAATTTTTAAAATTGATATTAATAAGATTTAAAAGATAACGAAGTGAATTTAATTCATGGTAAAATCGAACAAAAATAAATTACTTGTTAAAAAAACTCTG
Source organism: Panzeria rudis (assembly GCA_956483635.1). Lineage (NCBI taxonomy): Eukaryota > Metazoa > Arthropoda > Insecta > Diptera > Tachinidae > Panzeria > Panzeria rudis. The sequence continues at coordinate 202,479,655 of OY101448.1, forward strand.
AAAAAATTTTTAAAAGTATCGTCGTATCGACAGTAAAATATCGCCGATACCGATGTATCGGAAAATCTGAAGTATCGCCGATATATCGGTATCGGTATTCGTTACATCCCTAGTTTTAAGGCCTCGTTAGTCGAGCGTTGCTGTACCCGTACTGTACCGTACCGTACTGTTGATTTATATATAATGTCGAGAACCGCCAATTTATTTTCGCAAACTTATTTTTCTTTTTGACTTTTTGGCATAAAATATTTTTAGCATGATCGTTGGTGGCAATGCAATAAATATGTATGTAAAAGTACTTTTTATTGCCAAATTACTTTGATGAGTAAAAAATTGTCTTCCCAAGAAATCTAAGAAAATAGTCCATTATATTAAACTCTGGAATTTGTTTTTCTCCTTGCGTTTTTTCACATTTGCGATAAAAAGCTTAACTACCGCTAAACTTTTATAAAATTTTCCTTCCCTTCAGGTTTCAAAATTATTTGTAAACAAACTTTCCGGTTAAAAATACATACTTCGTTTTTCTCTCCCCCACCACCTTTAAAGTACAAAATCAAATCAACAGAAGTAAACTACATACATACATACATATCATGAAACAAAATATTAAAAAATACTGAACTTAGTTTTAAGGGTGGAAGTAACTTTCCTCTCTGAGTCGATGTTGAGCTTTCGTCAGCTGCATATACGTACATTTGTATGCATCTATGTATGTATTTCAACAACATTATAATACATAAAATTTTCAACACACCTCAATATCGAAAGAATTGTTGAAAGGCAAACATTGGCGTATTAGTTATATGGCTTAAATAAATACACCAAACAACTAAATTTAGTTCATATTTTATATAATAAACTAAGAAGAAAGAAAACAACATAATACCTATATTGTTTAAAAGTACGTTAGTTAGTAATATGATATATTTTTTTCTTTAACTACAAATTAAATCGTTTTTTTAATATTTTAGTTTATCGTCTGATGAAATTAAGACTAAAGTTGAATCCTATAGGAAGAAATTAATGGGACAAGGAAAGTCGGACATACCAAAGGATGAATTTGGTAGAATATCGTAAGTGTATCAAACGTTTTATCTTGGAAATCAGTTCAATTTAAGTACTATTTCATTAATTCTATTAATGAGCTAAACGATTAATATTCTGTTACGTAATATTTGAAGAAAACTGTTAAACTGCTCCTGTATTGATTGTTCCATTGAAAATATAAATACTTCATACATATTTCTAATTTTGAAAACTTTATTTTGTTATACATGCATATACAATTGCCATTGCGAATGATTCTCACTGAAATAATCAATATTTTCCTCGAGATACTTATTGTTAAGCATTTTTGCTTGTAACCCTGACTCTAGTTTTACGCATTAAATTTAGCACACTAAATCAAAAACAGACACAACCCAAAAAGTCCAAAGTGTTCTAGAGAGGTAAAATATTGTGTATGCTGTATAATAATTCTGTTTCAGTTTTGTGCTAAATATATAATAATTCCCAAATTTAAAAAAATTGCTTTTATTGCAAGCATCAACACTTATTATTTTAGTAGCTCCAATTAGTATAAGTATAATGCGCCGCATTTGTCTTTTTGGCATCCCTTGCCAGCTTGCGCCTAGAGCGACGGCTCCATTCGTTCTACCCCAGGGTCGGCACTGAATATAACCAAACACCAGAAGATTAAAATGTATACGTATTTGTGGCGCTTCATATTTCATCACGAGTCGCAGTTTCTATTCTACTCTAATTGCATTGAAACCTAAACATTACTTAATTTTACGTAAAAATTTTTTTGATATCCTAAATAGGGCATATCTGTACCTCGGAGATAAACTGCACTATGTCGACATAGTGCTATTTTCTGAAAGTTCCATTTTAGAATTCAGCTCATCGAGACCTTTGCGGGAATACCCTAAAACATATATGAATGACGACGCAACTAAGGATAGCAGAATAATAAAGCACGATTTTCACAGCTTTTCAATGTATTTTACTAAAAAGTGGACTAAAATGACATAGTACAGTTTACCTCCGACGTACAGGTATGTACATACATATAGTAGTATGACGATTTCGTTTTTGCAATTTTTTTGCGGTCCCCACCTAAAATTCTGTTGGATATGTCGAAAAATAAGTACCCCGAAAATTTCATTGAAAAATATTATGTAATTGTTACAAACAAAAATTTTAAATAAGTGATATATACAAAGATTAATGCGCTTAATTCAAATTCGTTTTCAGTTTATTTTTCTACCAAGCACAGAGTTTTTATGGGCATATCTAATATGACATCCGAAATAGGGCTGTCACGATGATATATTTCATCATAACTCAAGAACGGGTTGTTTGATTTGAGTAGATAAAGCAACAAAAGTACGGAATAAAATTACGTTTATATTTTCATGCAAAATTGCATATTTTTTTTATTTCAAATGCTCATAAAAGAATTTGGAGATTAAACTTTTCTTAAATGTTTCTAATCTATCATAATATATTAGGATTACAATAAGCCATATATCATTAAAATCCATGGAAACATTTTGATTTCATTTACAATTGAGTGAAGGAACTCAATTTATAAAAATCACAACTTCCATACAGCAGAAAAATTTTGGTTTGTATGAAAATCCCAATTTTTGACATTTATGTTCGCTCACTTAATTCTGAATAAAATCGGCATTTGTTAATCGATTTTAATGATTTATGGCTTAGTTTTCCTAATATACCCAGCTTTCTGATAAATAAAAAAAATTTTAATTTTTGCCCTCTGAGTTTTTGTATGACTGCATGAAAGAAAGAAATCTTCGCCGCTAATTTCTGAATAGCTCCGAAGCAGTTGGATATATAAAAAGTAGATATAAATAACTTAAAGATATTTTATTTCGCATCTATTGGGGCCGTACTTGTTTAAATCGGGCTAGCCGTTCTTGAGTTATCTTGAAATATACTGATGTACCTAGTGGAAATATTAGTCATGCCGATCAAAAAAATCTGTACGTGTTAGACAAAAACGGAAAACGGATTTGAGTTAATATAAGTAACCTGTTTGAATTGCATTTTGGGTTTCGATGTTTACATATTAATTTGTATGTTTTTATATACGTATGTACATAGGTATGTATATGTATAGCAACTTTATTATAATTGGCAATCATGAATTATATATCGCTGGTCACAAGTAGAAAGGCCCTAACTCAAATAATTGTAACTTTACAGGAGAAGGTAAAAACATAATAGAAACTGTAATTTTCAAAATTTTACTTTTTTTAAATGCATGTATTAATGAAAATGAAACACAAATTTGATTTTCGGATTATTATTTTTTTAATTTTTATATAGGTGTATGTGTGTTAAATGTATTGGAATCATTGAAAAACTCAATTTCGTAAAAATACGAGTTAGGGACTTTCTACTTGATACCGTCGATATATTTATGTTACACATACAAATTTTTTGAAGATTTTATTTTCTAAAATGAAGATTTTTTGTCGAAGAAAATTTCTGGCACCACTGGTTGAATACACAAGACCTATACGTGTAAAGCTGTGTTCTCACTATGTGTATTTGCCTTATGGAATGTCACTTTTTTATACACATGTAATTTCATGTGTATGTCAAAATTTGCGGTTTACATAAGGTTTATAATTTTTGTGTTCACCTGTTGGTATGTTACGTACATTTGACATAACCTATAAAGCAAAACAATCATAAAACAGCCGAGTGGTTATAATTATTTTATTGTTATATATACTTCTTTTATTTAATTTTATACTTATTTTATTAAATTTAATACTTTATTAATTTAATAATTATTTTATTTCATTTTCCCGTCCGCAAACAATTGCTTTATTAAAAACCAGCTGATGTCAGATGCTTTGTCACTTGAAAATAGAACTCGTTCTGAATCATGTGTACTGTACACAGAGAAATAACACAGGCTATTGTTTGAAGGGGTTCAGATTATATGTACAAATTTACCATGTGAAAATGTGACATTCCATATGGCAAATACAGATAGTGAGAACACAGCTTAAGAGAGTTGTCAATTTTTTATAGACAGGCCGAGAGTTGGAAATCTACGTATTTATCTATGGTATTAACTCTCCTATCTAGAATGAAATGTAAATGTAAGAAAATCATGTAAACTTTTAAGAATGCGTGTTTGTTTAAGCCCTTATGACACTACATTTTTCTTGCATTGTTTTGCTATAGGATTCAAAAAAAGAAATAGCAAATGAGAGAAAGAAACAACTATACAAAATGTAAACAAAACGTAATAGCTTCTTTAAGTGCTGCCTACATTTTATTTATAATAAAACGACAAAAGAAAAAAGAGGCGCTAAGTCGCTGAATTCGTGAATAAACCGCTAACTTGGCAACACTTTAATGTTTCAAGCTTGAAATGTCAATTTCCAGTTGAACATTTTTACTTTTTTTTGACAGGCCCCCATTTTTTATCGATAACATTAGTAAAAGCTTTAGCAATTTGGTATTTATCTTAATATAGCTGAACTCTTTGCACCTGGTAAAATTTACTATTATATTCTATTTGCACTGTTCTCCAAAATTTGAAAAATTAAGAAAAAATGTAGTGTCAAGTTTCATTGTTTGAAAAAAAATCTTGAATAGCTTTAGGCGTTAACAAATATTATAGCACAATTCACTATGGCGGTTTTACACGTTTTTCGACTAATTTCTGACTGATTTCTTTGTTTTGTTTTTTTAATTGTTTGAATTGCCACATTAGAATAATTAAAAGTTGAACAAAAAATACAGGCCAAATATTTTTTTTAACTATTATGGTTTTTGACTTGGCAGTACCTTATTTCCAATTTCTTGTAGGCAAGACAAGAACCTCGAAACTAAAACGAAAAAATAATAATAACGATTTACTGAATTGCTTTAGTGACTGCTTTCCGTCTATAGACGTAACGTTTTATCGAGATACTGAATTGGGCTATTAGACTTGAATGTGAAGACATAGATGGAACTAATCAAGAAACACACAAAAATTTGGTTTATAATTAAAAAATGTATTAAAACTATACATTTATTTCATTATTTAAACATGCAAAACTATCTTTGTTGATTCGCAAAGATATTTTATTTACGTTGAACTACGACCAACGACAAAAAATATGTATTTACATCAGAGTGTGCAAACAAACAAAACTTTTCGCAAACGTTTCATGCGAAGACACAAACTTTTAAAATACATATATTTAATCGTTTCGTACATGAGCAAAACCAAAACAAATACTTTTGCAATGCCAAAAAAATGAAACAAAACAATTGGCTTTTCACTCATCTGCATGCTTTAATATCAATTCAATCGTACAACAACAAAACTAAAGCAGAAATGTATTTCGTTGAATAGTTCATTGTATTTAGCATAAATACACTAAAGTGGATGCTAGACGGATCAATATTTTAGCTTCAATATATGTGCTTGTGTGCGTTTATTATGAAAATGAAAAGCATTGTGATATTCTTCAATATTTCCCCTCCGTATATGTGTAACAATTTTTTGTAAACAAACGCACACAAACACATATTTTGAAGCAGAATATTGATGTGTTTAGCAGCTACTTAACACATTCTCTACTATGATGAGCAAATCAATCGGGAAACGTTTGCAAATGCATTTTCTTAAAACTTTTCAATTTTGTTCTTTTCTTTTCTAGCTGTGTACATTTAAGTTAATGTACATTTAGTGTACACAAACACAAACAATAAAAATCTAAATGGGACTACCATTCTCGTTATTTTTGTTTTACATATTGAAAAACAAAACGAAAGCAAGCGTTTCGTTTAGTTTATTTTCCTACTCTGATTTACATGAACATCCTATCCATACTTATGATGTACTAAAACGAATACAAATTTCATTCAAGTAGTCAAATAACTTTTAATTTTATTAAATAACTTTTTATTATTTTGAAGTAGAACAACTTAATTCAAAAAATATGAGCTTATGACATTGTAGTAAAGCATATAAACATTTTTATGAACTAAAAGTAATAAAAATATGATGAACATAGAAGAATTAACACAATTTTTTTTATTCGCATGAAATGAATATTTGAATATCGAGCTTTTTTCGATTTGTGTTGATTTTATATACATAGGTACATCACTAAGACATTTTTTGCACTCCTCATAAGCGAAGCGTTGAGGTGGGTACTACTCTCACTTCACGCGAAATTTTTCAAACTTAAAATGGCTCTATTGTTATCATATATTTCACTTGTAAAAAATATATACACACATATATGAAGAAAAAATACTATTTTTAACACTCATGACATTTTTAATGTTATTTTTATTATTTAAACTAATTAAAAAACTGTTTAAAAAAGTTCTGTCTTGGACGTCCGTTTGTCTATATATACGGATCCTGTATGTGGTCACGATAACGACCGAAAGACTTCATTAATCGAGACCTTATTATTTTTTTACGCTTCAGTATAATTAGGAATAGAATCCTATTTAAGTTCACGGTCTAAATGATATTATGAGGCGTGCACTTTTGGATTTTCCAAACTATTTTATATTTGTATTTTTTAATATTTTTTTATGAATTTTTCTATGTATTTCGAATCAACTGGATAATTTGGTGATATTTTCCATCACATGAAACAAATAATAAATTTAAGCTAAGAGCTAAGACTTCAAGCTTCATTTTCAGATATAACATGAATCAATATGTGCTATATTAACAAAAATATTTGAGGTAAAAAATACACATTTTGGAAATATCAACTTAAAGTAGTTTTAACAAACTTGTTTGATTACTTTAAAATTTTGATAAAATAATTTTTTTTTACTACAACTTTACTCAACATTGGCTTGGCAAAGCTATTTTTGCAAACAGCCGTTGGTCCTTACTTTCGGTTCCGTTACGAATCAGCTGACTTATTTTTGTTAATATAAAATCTGTACAAGTAAAAAAAATTTTAGCCTCAAACAAAAAAACGCGCAAGTCTAGCACTTTTTACAATTATCTTTTAGCCCCTTTTTACTTTTTGATCAATATGGGTAAATTTTTTTATTTTTGAGAACTACTTCTTTCTTTATTCTAGCAATAGCGGCTTGTGAATAAACGCGGCAACATCGTTTTTACTCATTTTCTGTTATTAGTTTGCATTACCAGTAATAAATAGAAGAAGGGTCTAGAATAATATTCTATGTCTTTAAAAATTGGTTTTGATTTTAAGTTAGTCCCAAAATTTAAATGTGTTTTGAATCCAAATTGATTATTAGTCTAGGGTTCGGAACAAGGGAAAAATTAACACCAACTTATTTTTTTAAAATTAATAATCATACTAAATGTGTTTTGATTTTCAAAAGAAACACTTTATAAGTTAATGCTTTTTGCAGTTTTTCAAAAAAATTTACTGGATATTGCTTTATACGTATCTTTTTTCAACTTAGCCCTTTTTAGTGCCTTTTCCAAAAATTTTTGCGCGTTTTGGGTCAAAAAATTTGGCATCAATGTGTGCAACGTAGTTATTTGACAAATAAACAAGATTTGACAGCTCATATCACGAAACAAGCAAATAAAAAAAATAATGAGGTGGTGTTCCGGGACTACATAGTATATAATTCTACCATGATGATAATTTAATTACGAAATAGGACACGTATTACTTAAGCGGGTGCTAGACGTAGCTTCAATATATGTATTAGTATGCGTTTGTTATGAAAATCAAACTTGTTCTCTTTATTTTTTAATTTATATATTTTAATGTAAATGCAATATTTATTTATTTTAAATTTTAACTTACGCTGCAGTCAATCAGATTCGAACACGGTACCTCCAGGCTAACAGATTAGCACACATCACTAGGCTATCGTGGCAAATTTTTTTGTCATTCAATTATTGCACACATGAATGTAAATTACACATTCGAGAAATTATCTAAAATAGTTCGATGCTGCGAACATTGACATTTTATGAAATATGGCAATTGCGCTTATTGTCACGACATTATCGATAAAAGCTCGCTTTAGCGAACATTAGTTTTTTTTTTTGATTCACGAGCATTTATCGAACAAATTTGTTAAGAAAATTCTTCGTTTTAGCGAACCTTCTTTTATTTCGAATCTCAAGTTTAGTGGGATTCCTCAATATTTCCCCTACGTATGTATATGTGTAACTATTTTTTGTAAATAAACGCACACAAACACATATATTGAAGCCAAATATTGATGTGTGTAGCACCCACTTTAAAGTTTGTTCTGATAAGCAACCACCATGGTTTTCATTGCGCGGAATCCTTTGAAATAAATAAGCAGCGTGACCGTTTTGCGACTAAAGTGGCAATTTGCCACTTTTTCAACTGCCTTGCCACTTTTAGTGCCCCTTTTTAAAAATGATCTAATTTTGCCACCTTTTGATATATTATGCCCCTTTTTGCCCCTTTTTTAAGACGTGATACTTTTTGTTTGAATAAAAAATATATCCATACAACAATATGTTTTTGAGTTCATTATTTATAAAGTCTTATGAAAAAGTAAAGTATTTGGAAATAGTTTAAGAGTTTAGACATATATGTATTCATTATTGAACCAAAATTATTGATTCACTAACACGAACAAGAACGTGTTATTAGAAATGTATATGAACAGCACACAGTTTTTAAGTACATACTTGTAAAATGATTTTCATGCAAATTTTTGAGTGAACGTTTGATTTATTTTTACTGAATCAGGTCCTAAGACAAAAATAATAACGTTTTGAAATGAAATACGTACGTAATTTGAAAAATTTCTTCGACGAATATTTATAATGAAAATAAAAAGCCATTTCCCCATATATCTTGGGTTTTCGCAAATAACCACGTATGTTACAAAACACATTCTTTGTAGGAGAACCAAGGAACAATATATTTAAAACAAAGGTAATTTTTTACATTCACACGAATATTAGTGCTAAAACTTCCATTTCTTATACATAAAAGAACAAATTATTTTTGACCGATATCAACAAAGAGAGAATTCTTCGAATCATTTAGTATTTTTTATGTTTGTTCCCCGAGAACTGCGCCATTTATAGGCCATATTGGTCCAGTATTTAAAATTCTGGGTAAACTCTGAGGGATGTTGACCATATTTGAGCACATCTTTCTTTGTCACTCATTGGGACCAAATGGAAACTGTAGTCAATGTTCCACACTATTCGAGGATATGTGTAAGTCTTATTTCCCAATTGTATTTGTGAACTTTTTTACAAAACCTTGTAAATTTACCTAAATAAATTTTTTGTGATCTCTGAGGGATTTTTTGGCAAAATCTGGGCACATCTGTTTTTGTCACTCATTTGGACCAAATAGAAATTGTACCCAAGAATCCTTACTATGCGAGGATATGTTCCATTTCTCAATTGTACTTGCGAATTTTTTTGCAAAAGTTTGAAAATTTAACTTAAGACAATTTTTGGTATCTCTAAGAGATTTTGGGCATATTAGGGCACATACATATTTTGGAGTCAGGTATAACCACGTATGTTTGTATGTGTTGTGTTTAATTGATTCGGCAGCAAGCGGCGTACTTCGTTGGTGCTGAAACTTTCTTTTTAGGAAAAAAAATCAAAATTGATTAAGTTTATTCCGAAGCCATTATATGCATTAGGTATTCATTAAGTACAAGAATTTGGTTCAATTATTTAAATAAAAAAAGTTGCCCCTTTTTTTCGGAGAATCCCCTTTTTAGTGCCACTTATTTTCTCAAAATCCCCTTTTTGTGCCACTTTTTTAAAATTTTCAACGGTCACCCTGTAAATAAGGACATATTCCTCTTACATGCATATGTATGTACATTTTTTAAAGCTCTCAATTGAGTACTCAATAGTGTGGTGAGTTTAAACATATGTACGTATATGTACATATACATATATGTATGTATGTATAAATTTTATGAACAGATAGACACATTTTCAAAATTTTTGTGTAGTTAAATCAAGTCTTCCAATAGATAAGGCCAAAAGTGAAATTCTAAAAAAGTTATCATACAATAAATAAATAAAAATTATAAAAAATTAATTACCAATATAACAATATATAACTAAACAAAATTAGACTTAAAACTAACAAAAACAAGAATTGTAAAAAGGATTTTGAAAAATCAATAAAAACTAGTAACTCTATTTATATAACAACAATGAAACGTTTTATTGTTCTTTTTCTATTACTATTTTTTATTTAAATACTTTTATCGAAAATATACATACCTATGCTAAATATATACATAATTGAAGATAATAAATATGTATGTATGTGCCTACATACGTATCTTGTAAACATACGAAAAATATTTTTTACGTCAAGCAATACCAATATTGCGGTGTATTTAACACATAGAATTTTCATTTCACTGATTACATGTGATTTCAGCCCTGAAAGTAAATGTAACATAAAAAGATAAAAATGGTAGTGGGGCAGTTAATATTTTGCAATAAAGAGTTTTGCTTACTATCACAAAAACATAAATAAATAAAAGAACAAAAGGAAAATCTTTTCCGAATTAAGTAAATAAAAAGCTTGTGTTCGTAACACTTTTTATCAATAAATCACTAAACAAGCCTTCGAACTATTTAAGAGAAAAATAATCTAGAAAAGGTGCAAATTAAATCGACAGACATTTTAAATGAAAAATAAATTGTATGCAAAACATAAAACATTTTTTTTAATAAATCAATCAAATGTGTATAAAATATAAAAAAAACTTTTAAAGAGAAAACATTTTGTTAACCAAAAACATATAAATACATTCATATACATATGATATATAAATATATTTTTAAACCTACCTATACAAAAATAAATCTTTAATGAAATAATAAAGATATAAAATATAAAAAAATAATATGATAAAATAACATAAAAAATTAATATAATATAATAATATGATGTGATAATATTCACAATATAATCTAACGTCTTCCAAAAATGAAATAATCAACGTAATTCATAGCGTATCCAAAGTCTTCCAAGAAGTATTAAAAATACTTAAAAATTAATATAGCATAAAATACCAAAAGATTAATTAACGTCTTCCTAAACAAAAAGTGAGTGCATTGAAAAGTTTATTAAATAAAAAATATACCTATATTTAATAAAAATATTCAAATGACAAAAATAAACAAAAATTAAACAATAAAAATAAAAAAATTTTCATTTCAAAGGCATTTAATGTTTCTGTAAATATTGTTTTAGAGACTCGTTCACATAATTATTTATAAATTGGGATACATTAATGTAATGTAGATTACGATTAAACTATTTAATAAAATATCAATACAAATTTTTGTAACATATAATGAAAACAAATTTTTTTACAATATCTATACAACAAAATGTGTATTTAACAAGTAACAAATAATTAAAAATAACAAAAGAAAGTGTTACCTATAATAGAGAGAAGAATTATAAACAGACATGTAAATTTCACAATAGGTATAAAAAAAAAGTATGCATATGTGCATGCATTAAAAATTTTTAACTAAATTACCAATTATCAAATTAAATGAAAATAAGAATAATAATAAAGAAATGTTACGAAAATTTCATTAAACTCCAACAATGTCATTATCTTCAATACATAAATTTCAATCTATTATCACACAAAGTCCAAATGTTTCTAAGAAACTTAAAAAACGACGAAAAAAACGTAAAAACTTACAAAGAAACAATAATACTGAGGCAAGTTCCTTATCATTTTCAAGTACCTCTACCACCGAAGTATTAAATCACAAGTCGTTTGCGAGAACAAAACAATATTTTCAGCACGATAATCGTTTGGGCCAAAAGGATACACAAGTTAAACAAAGAATTCTTGCATCCTCTCACTGTTCTGCTATTTTCAACAAATACACCACAGAAGGAGAAAATCGTTATAACGAAGTAGCAAAAAAATTTAAACCTATAAATCCACAAACAAAAAAATCAACAAAAACGTTTTTTAAGCACCATTCCCAGAGAAATTCTAAAGCAACTCGTAAAAAAGTTAAAAAAACACTGTCTCTCAAGAGAGTAGTAGAAAATGGTAGAGACAAATCGATGATAAATACATCCCCAATTCTTTCTCTCATTCGACCACGATTTTGTTTATGTCCTTGTCAAAATGAACCAAATAATATATATAATAGAAGTAATAATATGGAGCTACAAACAGCTGTTATTTCAAGTATCAATAACAAATTATCGTCATGTATGTCTGCCGCCACCACTGCTACAACAAACTGTTTAATCAATTGCAAGAATCATTCGCTGACAATTAAAAATGACTTACCAATAATACTTGAGCACCTACAAAATCATACGCCCAGTATGCTGTTGGAAACTTTTGTAAATAATGCTAAATTATTAAAATATGTCGAAGAATCAAAAAGGTACACACATGTAAAATTAGTGGTATACAGTCCACGGAAATAATGTCCATGGACGTTATTCCCATGTTAAAAAGGGAATAATGTCCATCAAAAAATGGGAATAAAGTCAATGAAAATAGTATTGCACAGTAAAGACGGTTTGCATAGCCGGCCTTACCACAGTTTTCTCCTCTTGGTATGTAAACATTTTTTGCTAGACAGAAAATCTTTACTCAGCGAAGCCACTATTCGACATACCTGAAGGATAAAATACTGAAGTCTAAAAAAAATTTTGCTCTACTAAACCAGTGACTTTCTTTTCAAAATGGAAATGATGTACATGGACATTATTTAATTTTTAATGGGGAATTAATGTCCGTGGCATTGCATACGACCGTAAAATTTAACCAATTTTTTTTGTAAGTAGATGTAAAATGTTTAGATTGGTTTGACAAATGTTTTGGTAATACAATATTTTCGGAATAATATATACTTATGTCGCGGCTGGTCTGAGAGTGCATTCTACGAAAAAAAGTCCTCCACGAAAATTGATTATAGGAGTTTTATTCACTGTATTTTGATCTTTTAAAAAAAATAAAAACAAATATTTGTTTCCTACTTTTAAATCTTGTTTATTTGAATCAACGAATATGACTAGCTGTATTTTTCCAATTCTTAATATTAAATACAAAAATTAAACTATGACAAAAATGCTTATTATAAATTCTTGAGAACAGCTTCGAAATAGTTCATTGCATATTGAAAATGTTTATTATAAATTCTTAAAAACAATTTCGAAATACATAGGTCCTTGCCACCCGCCATAAATAATATTTTGGAAAGATAAGCATTCCTTGGAATTTTGTAGTTTTATGGGACAATAAAAAGGAATTTAAAATCTATTTGAATGTATATATGCATGTAGGTTAAGTTAGGTTAGGAGGGTAGTCACGACTGAAGAAGTGACTCACTTGGGTCCGTTGATTCCGTGCCTTTGTGATACCCTAGAGCAAACAGGGGGTGAAGATCGTTAATTGCGATTGTCCTGCAGCCGTGTCAAACTATCCCGATTGAACTAAATACGAGGATAGCCTGACTAGCCCTACATTAGCCAGTTTGTCTAAGTCTGGGAATATGTTAGCGCCTAAGATTCTTGTCCTTAAGCTGACTAGAGCCGGACACTGACATAGAAGATGAAGAACTGTCTCCTCTTCTAACTCCTCATTACAACTTCTGCAGTAGTCGTTGTGATTTAGACCAATCCTTCTGGTATGGGTCCCAATATTCCAGTGCCCTGAGAGCACTGTTACTAATAGCAGATCACGTGTCCACAAAACTCCAAACAAAGTTATCAAAATATTATTCCATTACGGCTTACTATAACTCCCAAATCGTTAGACTGAGGCTCCGACGAAGATATTATGTAAGTTCTGTTTTTTGTCTTAGTATAAATTATAATCAAACTAGAAAACAATATTATGGTGAAACTTATGTTACTACTGGTACTAATTAAAGCATTCTTTGAAAGTTTATGATTTACAATATTTAATGTTCCATTAAGGTCTATATTTTTAACAGTTAAATTAGGATAAGATACATTGTTTTCACAAATTTTCCTAAAACATACATTTCATTTGTGTTTATTTTGTAATTTTCATACGTTTTTACTTTGGTTTTCACAATATAATTTACAAATTTTAGCAAATACGTTCTGATACTTTCCAACTTTTATGAATGTTTACAGTTGGTAGTAATTTTGTCTTGGCAGTTCTTAAAAATGATCAGTCCAGGATAAATTTATTTTTCTTCTTGATTTGTTTTTATGTCCACTGTACATTTTGGTTCGAAGTTTTTTGCTGTTTTAGTAAGGGATTCGTCATATATTTTGTAAGCTCTTTGTATTCTGCAGTGCTTCTTTTGTATACTTCATTTCTATGGATTAGGACTGTGTTGTTTTTTAGGATTAGCGATTTATTTTGCTTGTCAGGGAGTGATTCAAATCTGATCTTCGCAAATGTTTCATTTAAAAATCTTGGGTTTTTCAGTGTCAGAACTACTAAATTATCTCTGTAAGATAAAGATAATTTAGCATGAAGGTATGATTCGACTTTGTTAATGTAGTTGAGTTCTTCTGTCGTCAATATGTCTGATGGAACTACTCCCAGTTTGGTGTTAAAAATTACATCTCCAATTTCGTTTATATGGTATATTAATAAATTTATATCATTATGGATTTTAATTATGTTTCCTAAAAATGTAGTTTCATCTTCTAAGTTAAGAATTCTATTTGAGATTTCCGTCTTGAATTTATTTATATACTTCTGAACATTCTTTCGTTGTATGTTTATGTGATCTATGATGTTAGATATTTTTGTTGATACATAGATGTTCCATTGAGTTGTCATTATAAAGGGTACAAAGAAGTCGACCTTATATATGTTGTGATTTTATTTTTCAATCTTCAGAGTATAGATCGGCGCTTGTCGTGCTTTCAACACGAAGTGTTCTTGATAGAAAATTTGATTTCATTCGTAGTCGGGTCGTGTCGTGTTGAGCAAAATTGACACGAAAAAACACGAATCGATTTTAGGTGTAAAATATGGCTCCATGAAAAATCACTCAAAACCAAATCACCCAAAAATAGAAATGATAAATCGCCCAAAAAAATTAATAATCGCCCTAAATTTAAAAATGAAAAATCACCACAAAAAAAAATGAAAAATCGCCCAAAACACATGAAATATCGCCCAAAATTAAAAAAACGCCAAAAAAAATTTTAATTTATAGTAATTAAATTTTTATATTGAAAAAAAAGAAAACTTACAGAAATTCTTACTGAATTGCAATAAAAGTATGAATAAAAGGCAATACTTTCCATCGGCCAAAAATTATAGTATGGATCTCCAAGGTTAATTTAGATAATTATCATAGATACAACAAAAATTTATAAACATATAATACAGTAATAATCATTTATCGAAGGCCGGAAATTTAAGACGTCAAGAAAACCGCAGCTCAAAATTTTATATATCACATAGTGTCCAAAGTCCTTCCGCTTACGACAATTTTTAATATTAGTAGCCTTGGGAATGCTTGAGGCTTATTCTGAATTGCGATGCGACAGTCAATGCGACTGGAAAATACATAAATGCATTCGCATTTAAAATGCGAAAAGGTAGCAAGTCGGTATTCTGTAATGCGAGAACAAATGTCAAACATAAATAAAAATCGCAAAATTTGTTCGACGGCAAAACGGCATTCGCAAATCACAAAAATGTACATAAGTGAAAATTATATTTTATTTATTTATTTATTTATTCATCTATTTATTCTTCAAATTACACAAACAATTATTCAATTATTTAACCCTCTCCACAGCTTCTAGGCTATCAGCTCAAAAAATAATATACGTATCTACTTTAATTGCTTTTAATAATGAAGTTTTGTTCAGGGAAATAAACAATAAGACCACCAAACCGCGCCAATTTGAAATAATGGTGGAATTTATGAATAACCAAAGCCAATTGGCAACGGCCATTTGAAAACACCAAATGCGCGTCAGTCGGCAAATGCTTTGTGGAAGAATCGTGACTCGCGCCTCCATACCTACAATCGACAGCTCTAATTATCACTTTGTGATCACATATCTGAAATAAGTCATTATTAAAAACGTTATCTTTAAAAAAGAAAAGTTTACTCACAACCATAGCATTCATACTATGCTTAAGTTTCCGGTTAAACTACAAATGCTCATTTTCAATGGGTTGTATCATCTGGATGTGTGTACCATCTACCACTCCAATCACACCAGGAATATTACTTTTTTCTGAAAAAATAAGTTTTTGCCTCTCTCTTTTCGTCTTTGGACATTTCAAATTTAATATGCTTGGGAAATAGAATCTTTTCTATATGCACACTTCTGCCAAACATCGCGACATTGCTGCCTAAGATATTCCAAGATGATGATCTTGACCAATTTGGTGTTGGTAGACACCTTGCCCAAGAAATTTTAACGAAGCCGCTAATTTAATAATAGGCGGAATCGCACTTGATTTCGTAGTCTTGCATTAGAAGCTAATGTTATTTAAAACATATATAAATGCCTCTTGGTTTAATCTACAATTTTTTTATAAAGCTGAAAAAAGAAATACTCTGCATAAATAAACGTTTTATTTCGCAAACTTTAAAAAAATTACCTTTCTTCATTCAAGCTTAGAATATCGGATTTGCTTCTAAGCAATCTTCTCTGCATCCTTTCATTTTGTTCATGTCCTTCTTCGTCGTCAAACCATACAGACTCCATTTTTGCCAAATTACTCAACTATTTTATATATTAAACTAGATATATTTTATTATCAAAACCACAAAAAACTATTTTAACTTTAAATTCTACGTTTATTTGTTATTTTTTTACCAGTGTTGCCACGATTCGAAATAAAATTTTTATGCGAATACGAAAGTCTTATAGAACACCAATTGCTTTCGCATCGCATTGATTTTCGCATCGCAATACAGAATAAGCCTCCTTATTTCGGAACGTGCTTTCGACGAGATTATGTGTTGCCGGGCTTCGCATACGGCAATTTTCCATATTAGTAGACTTTCCGTGTAATTGTCGTAAGCGAAACCCAGACTTGATATACCATAGAGATTAAAATTCTTCCACCCGGCCGAAGGCCGTCTACACGAAAAGTCGTCAAAAGCACGTATCAAATTAAGCATTCCGAAGGCTACTATTATTGAAAATTGTCGTAAGCGAAGTCGAGATTTTACATACCATAGAGTTTAAAATCCTTCCGTCTGGCCGAAGGCCTGCTACATGAAGTCGTCGAAAGCATGTACCAAATTAAGCATTCCGAGGGCAACTTATATTGAAAATTGTCGTAAGCGAAGCAAAGACTTGATTTCACCTGCACGAAGGATTTTAAACTCTTTGGTATGTCAAATATCCGCTTCGTTTTTTAAAATTTTTTATATTAGTGAAGCTTGGAATGTTTAACTTGATAAACGCTTTCGACGTTTTTTCGTATAGCCGGCCTTCGGCCGGACGGAATGATTTTAAACTCTATAGTATATTAAATCTCGGCTTCGCTTAATACAATTTTTAATATTAGTAGCCTTCGGAATGCTTAATTTGGTACGTGCTTTCGACGACTTTCCGTGGTATGTCAAATATCGGCTTCTCTTTCGACAATTTTCTAAACCACTTTTACTGCTATAGAAGCCAAATAAATGTGTTCCATCATTGGAGAAACTTTCAATTATTTTCTACAATGTACATTTGAAATTCTATATTCGATTTTGATGATTACAAGAATTTTTTAGTGCAAAATTTTTGGAGATTTTTCATATGAAAAACCACTTAAAATTTGTATGAAAAAATTTTTGGCCGATTTTTCATGGAAACATTTTTCATATGAAAAATCGCTCAAAATTTCAAAATGAAGAATCACCAAAAAAAAAATTTTAATCACCTAAAATTTGTATGGAAAAATTTTGGGCGATTTTTAATTTTTATTTTTGGGCGATTTTTCATGGAGCCATTCATTTTATTTCTGAAATTTATTATTTCGGCTTTTCAGTTCAATATTTATTTGAATTAATGTTAATTGATAATATTTGAATTAATGTAAATTGATTCATTTTATTTCAAAAGTATTATATGCCCTAGAAATTCATTAAATACTGGAATTTGGTTCAATTATTCCCTTTTTAAAAATATTTCCCCTTTTTTTCGTAGAATCCCCTTTTTGGTGCCACTTTTTTCCTCAAGATCCACTTTTTGTGCTACTTTTTAAAAATTTTCAACGGTCACCCTGAATGTCAGTTCTTCATCTGATCGCACTTCCAAGGTAGTAATAATTCCACTATATTCGTCCGGCAGGCTTCCAAGTAAGAATGCCACTTGAAGATGGTTTGCTAAATTTTCTCCTAGACCGCTTAATCTGTTTACAGTTTCAAGCATTTCCGATATATGCTCCTCCATATTTTCACCAATTGTTATCTGCATACGGCACAATTTATTAAAAACCATGACTATTTGATAACGTTGATTTTATATGCAACTTTTTGAAGGTATTCCAATAATTATGTGCAGTACTCAAATTACGAAGATGAACCAATTGAGAGTCCTCTACAAAAAGTCCGATGGTCCCACGAGCCTTACCATCTTTTTGAGACCAGGAAGCACTAGCACCATTAGGTTTTTCTTTGGAGACTATATCCCACAAATCCTCTTTTATTAACAAGAGTTCCAACTTGGATTTCCAAATTTGATAATTCTCTCCATTCAATTTCTTCACACAACCCTTGATGTCTTCCATTTCCTTTAATTGGTATATTCTGCAATATTCTCCTATAATCACACAACTACTAACGCACTAAAAGACCCATAACCTATTGGATAATATTGAAGCTAATAAATATCCTTTCGGGTTAAAATGATTGCAGTGGATGTGATATAAAAAAGTATAGAATATAAGTTTATTGGAACATTAAGTAATAACGACTGACAACTAAAGAAAATAATTAATATTAATTTCAAATATAAAATGATTTAATAATAAATTGTTTTGCAAAGTGTTTTAATGTTTGTGTCTAACAAGTAGAAAAGAAAAAAAAAGTTTTGTTCAACAACCACCACATCTCCTCATTTGAGTTCATGTGAATAGTACTAGTTCAGTTGTGCCCGTGTTGATGTGGAAAATTTTTCTTTCCTTGAAGAAATTGTTAACCATGGTTCGAAAAAATTGTGAATATTAATTGTGCATGTTTCCAAATATGTTCTTTCTTTATAAAATAAAAATTTGTTGCACAAGAATTTCATTTAATGAACACGATTGCAACTTCAAAAGAAAATTTAAGAAAATTGCAGAAACAAAAGCTGACTATGTGGACGAGGACTAAGCAAATAAAATATATTTCTTGACGAAAATTTCATGAAATATTTCATCGTGTAAATTTACGGTTGTATGCAAAAATACTTAAAGAAGCTTTGCCAAGCAATGTTGAGTAAAGTTGTATTCTAAAAAAATTATATCAAAATTTTAAAGTAGTCACACAAGTTTGTTAAGACTACTTTAAGTTGATATTTCCAAAATATTTATTTTTTACCTCAAATATTTTTGTTAATATAGCTATTGATTCATGTTACACCTGAAAATTAAGCTCTTAGATTAATGTGTTGTTTCCACAATGCAAACAAGCACTGCTTGTCTAAAATTTGTATGAAAAGCACTAAGTTTTTTGAGCGGTTTTCATACAAGTTTTTTACTCAAGTCGCTTGTTTGCATTGTGGAAACAGCACATAAATTTATTATTTTTTCGTGTGATGGAAAACATCACCAAATTATCCACTTGATTCGAAATATTACAAAATATAAAAAAATGTTTTAGTGATGTACATAAAATCAAAACAAATCGAAAATAGCTTGATATTCAAATACTCATTTCATTAGAATAAAGAAATTATGTTAATTCTTCTATGTTCATCATATTTTTATTACTTTTACTTCATAGAAAGGTTTATATGCTTTACTACCATGTCAGAAGCTCATATTTTTTGAATTAAGTTATTTTACTTCAAAATAATAAAAATTTATTGAATAAAATAAAAAGTTATTTGACTACTCGAGTAAAATTTGAATTCGTTTTTGTACATCATAAACTATGAAGTGGTTGTCGAACACGGTTGTGTTACCAGTATTTATTATTAAATCTCAAAATAATTTAAGTTGTCTTTTGCATAAATTTTTTTACCAAAGTTATGTATGTTAGCCTTACGTCCCTTTTCACAATGTACAATTAAGAGTTAACGAGGATTTTAATTGCAAGTTTGGCATACAAAACTTGCCGTTAAAGTCCACGTTAACTTTAATCGTATATTGTAAAAAGGGCCGTTCAAGAGTTTGGTAGCTACTATGAACTTTAAAGCTAAACTAAAATATTTTTTTTACATACAGCCGTTAGTCGTTAATAAAATCAAAATTAACAAACTTGTGCTTGACTTACAAAAAATTTTTGGAATAAAATCACCAGGAAACTCAATCGTAAAACAATAACGTCCATAAGCATAAAAAAACTTGAAATTGTATTGAAAAACTTAACGAGTTTTTCCATACAATTTGACATTAAAATTCACTGTCGATTGCAGTCGTAGCTCAGGACTATATTCTTCTGTGATCTTTAATGCCAAATTTGTATGCAATTTCGCCACTTATAATACCTTCTTGCTAAGTTTTTGTTATGAATTTGGTGCTAAGCTTTCAAGGAAGTAAAAATATTTTTTTCATAAAATAAAATGTATATGTAATAATTTTCTAAACAATGTTTTCAAGACCTCTTCGCGGACCCCCTTGAGTGTTGCCACGGACCCCCATTTAGGAACCCTTGGAATACAGAGCAGGCCTGATCATTTTTAAAAAAAACCTTATGCCTAAAAGAAAGATAATTTTGTATAGACTAACAAATTAATAACAATACTCAACACTGAAAAATAAACTGACTTTTCTTCGATTAGGCATAACAAACAATATAAAACTGCATCATTAGAACGTTTACACCACGTCACAATTAGTAGTTACATGCACTTTTTTATTTTTAGCTTAAATATGCACGTTTTTCCTATTTGTCTATATATTTCGAATTTCGTAATAGAAATATCAAATGTTTTCATGGATTCATAATCTGCACGAAATTTCATGTCATTTGAGTTTCATTGTGGTTATAGTTTGTGCCACGATAACTGAGTTTCATGGCAAGGCAGTTAGATATATCCTTTTTGAGTTCTTTTACTTTTGACCCTATAAATTTTATATTCGGAAATAACTTTTTAGGGTTCCGTACACCAAAAGTGTAAAGGAAGCCTATTGCTTTCGCTTCGCTGTTCGTCTGTCTGTCTGTCCGTCCGTCTGACACAGGCTGTTTTCTCGGGAACCGTAAGAACTACGGATCTGAAATTT
This sequence comes from Panzeria rudis, assembly GCA_956483635.1. NCBI lineage: Eukaryota > Metazoa > Arthropoda > Insecta > Diptera > Tachinidae > Panzeria > Panzeria rudis. Next base: position 202,501,000 of record OY101448.1, read on the forward strand.
TCACAGAATATGTAAAACTTTCGCTGCTACAACAACAAATATATCACAGTTAAAAAAGAAAGGGTGTTCTAAAGCGAGCAACATGTTGAAATACTAATGTAATACACAGACACTTACATTTAGACACTTTAAATTTTCAAAGTTAGTGTTAATTGGTGTAGTCTGTAACATAGACTACACCAATTAACACTTAAATTTAAAACAGTAAAAAGTAAAGGGTCTTCTATCAGTTAATGTAACTTTGACTATATAATTTAGACCATTTGCTGTATCTTGGAAACCGTAAGAGGCAAACTCTTGAAATGTAAAAAATCGCTAAAACTAAAGAATTTCAAACGTAAAAAATTTTCACAACGAAAAATCGCCAATATCGCTTAAAGAAAAAAAGCACCAAAATTAAAAAAAAAATCGCTAAAACGCCAAAACTAATAAAATTGCCAAAGAACTAAAAAGGAAACTCCAAAAACCGAAAAAATTGCCAAAACGAAAAAAAGGTACTAAAACCTAAAAAAAAATCGCTAAAACTTAAAATATCGTCAAAAAACGAAAAAATCATCAAAAATGGAAAAAAGAACTAAAACGAAATGCAGCGCCAAAAAAACGCCAAAACTAGAAAAATCGTCAAAAACCGAAAAAATTGCCACAGCGAAAAGTGTCAAAACGTAAAAAAGTCGCGAAAACTAAAACATCACCAAAAACTGAAAAAAATCCCCAAAACCGAAAAAGCGCCAAAACTAAAAAAATCACTATAATTAAAAAAACGTCAAAACCAAAAAAATTAAATTAAACGAAAAAGCAAAACGAAAAAATTGTCAAAATGAAAAAAAGGACAAAAACGAAGGGGATATTATACATACATATGTATTCGTACGGAACCCTTAAGTCGCACTTCACTGAATTTATTTAATTGTTATACCACACAAAAACTGGACACACTAACTATCCATCAGATAGTTCCTGAGATATAATGGAAAAACAACTTGAATTTAAAATTTTTTTTTGTATTGATATACAAAGAAGTTTCGGTAATATACAAGGCGAATTCATAACAGGTGGCGTTATCAGCACAGCTGATTGTTTAAGGAACTGCCAAACTTTCCTTATAGCTTCTTATTTAAATTAATTGAAAAAAATTTTAATGTAAATTTGTTAATTTATTTTGACAATTGCTTGAACAAAAAAGTTCCTTTGTTGTATTAATTCGCCGATGACTGTACCTTATTGATCTACCTTGGTAATATATTTAAAAAATTATTAAAAATAGACATTTTTATAAATGAAGGGACACTATTGCTGGTTTTTAATGAGGAAAGTAATACAGCGTACAAGAAAAAGACCATTTTCAAATCAATAAATCTGTAACAGATTTACAATAGTCTAACCTAATGCATTATTTTAATATAAACTTAAAATAAAATTGTATTGTTTAATATCCAGTTAAATTTATTTAATATATCAGTTGTATTCGTTAAAAAATGTATATAAAATTTTTAGAATTTTTTTATAAAGCTTCTCCGCAAATATAAAGTTTATTTCGACAAAACTAAAAAATAACCTAAAAAGTACATTTCTAAATTCCTTGCGATGAAACTCACTTATCACAAACTATAAAAAAATACACTCAAAAGAAAGAAAATGTTGTCCAGATTACGAATCTGCAAAATATTTAATTTTTTGGGGGTACAATTTTGAAGATTTTGCAAAAGAATTGCGATATTTAGAGTTTATTTAAAATTAAAAAAAAAACTTTTTTTAATTAACTTACAATCTGTTCGTGCTGGACCTTTTATTATTTCAGATCCTTAATAAGGAACCTCATGACAATTCGCACCATAGAGTTTAATTTTATTTCGCTAATTAGTTGAATAGTGTAATTGACGCCGAGTTAAAAAGAACTAATTAAATAAATAAAATCACGATATTTAAAAAAGGGTGTGAAGATAAATTCGTCAAAATAAATACGTCCCACACTCATGTTAAATACGTTCCACATACTGTAAAGTAAACATATTTCATTGTTTTGATGTACAAATTTTTGTTTTTATCATTTCAATAATAAAATAAACAAATTATTGTTAAAAAAAGATATAAATGAAAATAAATTAAATAAATTATAACATTCAATTTAATTCAAATATAACACACGCTGTCAAAAGTAAAGTTTTTACTAGCAAATATATGCCATTTTCATGTGAATTTTTTGGAAATTTCTAGAAAAGATGAATCAGGTCACCGAAAGAGTGGAAGTAGCCTAGGATTAGTAGTTTCCAGAAATGTAACATCTATGTCCAGATTCAGCCCTGAATCGGAGATATAGCCTTTGGAAAATTTGGCTTTTGGCCATTTTTACTATGAAATTTTCATGTGAATTTTTTGGAAATTTCTAGAAAAGATGAATCAGGTCACCGAAAGAGTGGAAGTAGCCTAGGATTAGTAGTTTCCAGAAATGTAACATCTATGTCCAGATTCAGCCCTGAATCGGAGATATAGCCTTTGGAAAATTTGGTTTTTGGCCATTTTTACTAGTAAATATATGAAATTTTCATGTGAATTTTTTGGAAATTTCTAGAAAAGATGAATCAGGTCACCGAAAGAGTGGAAGTAGCCTAGGATTAGTAGTTTCCAGAAATGTAACATCTATGTCCAGATTCAGCCCTGAATCGGAGATATAGCCTTTGGAAAATTTGGTTTTTGGCCATTTTTACTAGTAAATATATGAAATTTTCATGTGAATTTTTTGGAAATTTCTAGAAAAGATGAATCAGGTCACCGAAAGAGTGGAAGTAGCCTAGGATTAGTAGTTTCCAGAAATGTAACATCTATGTCCAGATTCAGCCCTGAATCGGAGATATAGCCTTTGGAAAATTTGGTTTTTGGCCATTTTTACTAGTAAATATATAAAATTTTCATGTGAATTTTTTGGAAATTTCTAGAAAAGATGAATCAGGTCACCGAAAGAGTGGAAGTAGCCTAGGATTAGTAGTTTCCAGAAATGTAACATCTATGTCCAGATTCAGCCCTGAATCGGAGATATAGCCTTTGGAAAATTTGGTTAGGCTACTTCCACTCTTTCGGTGACCTGATTCATCTTTTCTAGAAATTTCCAAGAAATTCACATCAAAATTTAATATATTTACTAGTAAAAATGGCCAAAAACCAAATTTTCCAAAGGCTGTTTCTCTGATTCAGGGCTGAATCTGGACATAGCTGTTACATTTCTGTAAACTACTAATCCTAGGCTACTTCCACTCTTTCGGTGACCTGATTCATCTTTTCTAGAAATTTCCAAAAAATTCACATGAAAATTTCATATATTTACTAGTAAAAATGGCCAAAAACCAAATTTTCCAAAGGCTATATCTCCGATTCAGGGCTGAATCTGGACATAGATGTTACATTTCTGGAAACTACTAATCCTAGGCTACTTCCACTCTTTCGGTGACCTGATTCATCTTTTCTAGAAATTTCCAAAAAATTCACATAAAAATTTCATATATTTACTAGTAAAAATGGCCAAAAACCAAATTTTCCAAAGGCTATATCTCCGATTCAGGGCTGAATCTGGACATAGATGTTACATTTCTGGAAACTACTAATCCTAGGCTACTTCCACTCTTTCGGTGACCTGATTCATCTTTTCTAGAAATTTCCAAAAAATTCACATGAAAATTTTATATATTTACTAGTAAAAATGGCCAAAAACCAAATTTTCCAAAGGCTATATCTCCGATTCAGGGCTGAATCTGGACATAGATGTTACATTTCTGGAAACTACTAATCCAAGGCTACTTCCACTCTTTCGGTGACCTGATTCATCTTTTCTAGAAATTTCCAAAAAATTCACATGAAAATGGCATATATTTGCTAGTAAAAACTTTACTTTTGACAGCGTGTGTTATATTTGAATTAAATTGAATGTTATAATTTATTTAATTTATTTTCATTTATATCTTTTTTTAACAATAATTTGTTTATTTTATTATTGAAATGATAAAAACAAAAATTTGTACATCAAAACAATGAAATATGTTTACTTTACAGTATGTGGAACGTATTTAACATGAGTGTGGGACGTATTTATTTTGACGAATTTATCTTCACACCCTTTATTTAAAAGTGCTCTGCTCTGAGTTGGACAGCTATCATTAAATTTTTATATTTTTAATAACACATTTACTTAAATAAATAATTTACTGTCTTACTATACTTTATGACAGAGTTCGCGATTCTCATCAAATAGCGGAAGCTCAACAAGAGAAAAACGCTAAATTACGCGAAGCTTTTAATATTTCCGAATATTTTGTTGAAGGCTCAAGTTTTGATTCAGATCGAAAAGCTAAAGAAGATTTGGCTAAAAGTTTGGCATTACAAAAAGAACTGGACACCCAACGTGACAAAACAGCTGCTGCGGTGGCAAAAGAATCATCTAAACGTTATCCATTGGAGCGGACACCGCCAATAGAGCACGAAGTGTCCGCAGGTGGCGTAGGCTGTCTAGTAGCTGAGAATTGTGATAACACCAATAAAAAGAAAAAGAAAAAAAAATCTCGCGAGAGGTAAGCTTTCCAAAACGTAAAATTTATTGGAAACATATGTAATATTAACATTGGATTAAATTTTTAAGCTCGACAAGTCCTGAACGGAAAAAAGACAAGAAAAAGAAATCGAAGAAACGCAAAAAAGAAAGGTAAGTTTTCAACTTTGTCAGATAGTGTTTGCTAAATATTAAGTTTCCTACATAATATTAAAAATATATACCTGTGTGTGTATATAAATATGTATGTACATACATTATTGAAGCGCATATATGTATGTACATACCTATATCCATACATAAGCGTATATACATATGCATATGTATATTAATTCCTATGCATTTTTATGTGTGTATATATTTATATACATATCTGACATATACATATGTATGCATATACATATTATGGTCAAAAGTTGACAACACGTAACTGATTTCTTATTATTTATTACAAAACGCAGAAAACGTTATATAAACCGCTTAAAGTGGATCCCAGACGCGTCAATCAATATTCAACTTCAATATATCTATGTGTTTGTGTGCGTTTGTTTACGAAAAATAGTCTCACACATCGCAAAATGCTTTTGATTTTCATTACAAATGCACACAAACACATACATATATTGAAGCTGACTATTGACGCGTCTGGCACCCGCTTAAGAGTAAAAAACCTAAATTAGTTAGGAGCATCTGCAAAATGATTTAAAGTTCCTTTTTCGTGACCAGTAACGCTTTCAGCCTAATTATAATATAATACCTTCAACTGAAATGTTGTAAAAATCACTTACATAGGTACGTGTTGTCAACGTATTACCATCGAAATATTTTTTTAGTTTTTTTTTTTGTTATTGTGATATAAAAAGCCAACCTAGCATTTTAATTTGTTTACTAAAGTAGTGTTTGTTTTGAGTTTTTGATTTTTACCATTTGATTATTTTCTTTTTGTAGGTATTTATTTAAATAACTGAACTTTTTGAAGCCAAACAGTTGTTAAACGAATTCTTTCTTCTTTATCAATTGCTTCATATTTTTATTCTCTACTTTCTCTGCATTTTTTTCAATTAACAATATGAAAAACAAAAAAAATCAAATATATCAAACATAATATATGAAAATCAACAATACAGGAACTCTTGCGAAAAAGAAAGAAAAAAGAAGAAAAATGATTAACCAATTATTTAGTTTTCATAATTTGGAAAGTACTAAAAAATAAGTTATTTATACACTAACAATGATTTGTTATAACAAAATGTACAAAAATACTTAAGTCGTCATATTTTTATATAACAACCCAAAAAGAAAACAAAAATCAAGCAAGTTGTAACTATAGTATAAGTGCATACATACATTCCTACATATAACAAAATTATTTTGAAAATACAAGAAAACGTCATTAATTTTCTCTATATTTCTCCCCAACAAAACATTTATTAATTCATTATTATCTCTTTATTAACTTATTTATGTTATAAATTTATTATTAAAACATATTTTTAACAATGTTTATTAATTTAAAAAAACAATATCCTCGGCTTAACCATTTAAAACCTTAATGGGTAAGTAATCAACATTATTTGCAACTTCATTTTTTCTTTATTTATTTCATTCTTATATAAAGTTTAAACATAAATTTTTTTTTAGTTTTTCATTTTTATTTTAATTTCTAAGAAAATCATGCTTAATCTCTGTAAACTCTTACATCCTTCTTATTTGTTGTATTATTGTACCCACATATGTATGTGTATTCATACATACGTACATATGTATGTATATGTGCAAGTAGTGTATCTATTAGGGTGTCCGTTATATTTTAAGGTGTAAATATTTTTGGTCTCAACTTTTTGAACGATGAAACTTGAACATTTTCATAAAAAAAATTCCCATACATATTATGTATAACGAACACCCTGGTATGTATGTACATATGGGTGGAGCGTCGATGTATGAAGGGAAAAAACTCATCCAATCGATTTTGAATACCTTCAGAAAGTTGCATATTGCTAAATTGTGTATAAATACATTTTTTATTTTTTCGGGCTAAAGGTTCTCTATGCCTTAGGCGAAAGTTGGAATACTTTAATGAACTACCTTTCCACTTAATCAAATTTAACTTTCATATACATACATATTTCCTCCGATCTATGCTTCGTTTGCTTGGTAGAAAAATGCAAACAAACCCTTTCAAATAAAAAAAATTGGTTCACAAATTAACGAGATATGCGTGTACAAAGTTTGTACACGCATAACTCTGTCATTTGTACTACAAACATGAAAAATACACACGAATTGATAACCTAGGAGGAGCTCCTTCTTTTTTGACTTAGGTTAATAAAACAAATTTTAGCGAAACAAAACGCAATGTTTAAAATTAGAATAAAAAGAGCATAAATTCTCTGGATGTTTTACAAAAGTTCTTAAGTCGTCTTAAGAAAATTTTTAGTTTTTGTTAACATTAATTGCCAAATTCCTGCGATAATTATGAACAAAAATATTATTCTTTTCAAATTATATCTCATTACGATTTTTCTTAATTTGCGACTGATGAACAAAAAATTTCAAATATGTCGAATAACGAAAAAAACTCAATATAAATCTCTAAACTAAATTACTTAATATGATTATTTCGAACGTATTTGCTTGTGAATCCACATTGATTATTAGGCTAAGGTTCGTAACGTTTAATTCAGAACGAATTGGGCATGATTAATATTCCAAGGAACAAGGGAACAATTAACATCAACTTAACTTTTCAACGTACACAGCCGAATAGAGTAGCACCACTTTCGGAACACTAACACTAAAGGTGGAGGTACATAACACGCGTTAACCCGGCAACCCGTTTGGTATTTTTGCAACTTTAGACACTTTAAAAGCGGTAAGTTACACATCACGCGTTAGAGGCATTTTGCTTATACAATTTCAAACCTTTCCACGTTCAGTTTTTGTTTTTTTTTTAATTTTATGTTTTTTTTAATGTTAAATTTGATTTGCTGCCATAGTTTGCAAAAAAAAAACGAGAAAAAGTTGAAAGTTGCTTAACTCTTTGCGGGGCACGCCTTTTAAACTTATTTGTGTAACTTACTTTTTGTAAACACACTAAACTTTTTTGACAGAAGTCTATAGTAACTCCACCTTAAAAAGTGTTGGTGTTGATTATCAAAAGTACAGAGATGTTTGAACAGGAAAAATAATCGTCTCTAATTTTTTTTCTGTTCGTACCACAATACATTTTTATTCGATCAACACAATCGTTGTGACAAAAAGTTAAACATTATCAAAATAGTGTTATAACTTCGACTCTGTTACGTAAAAAGGGCCAATCTGCCGTTTACAATAATGTTTTTAAGATTTACATAGATCATACGGCAAACAAGTAATATTTATGACTATAGGGTCGGGTTCTTCGAACAATTTAGCGGTCTACCTATTTCAGTAGCTCCATTATCATCTAAACGTTCGTATTTATAAGAAAAATAATAAAAATACCCACATAGTGCAGCTTGGCTTTTTTTATGTAACAATAGTTCTAGTAATTAAAAATTAAAAAGGGCCAATCTGGCAGTTTGGCCCTATGTGCTTCCATATTTTTACCCAAATATGAAAAATTGTGGGTCAATTATTGCATATACATAATGGAAAGGAAAATAAAACTTTTGTGCTTACTTGCAAAAAAAAAATATGTTTAAGAAAAATTTACATAGGAATCAAAACGAATTTAATCTTATACTGAAAAAGAATATTAATTATTAAAATTAGAAATATTAAAAATTTACATTTAGGGCCTAGGATGTCGACAAATCGATGTCGTTCTCTTATTTATATTTATAGCAGCCTTTCAAACAAGGTGTAATTCATTTTAATCAAATCAACGTTTGACTCTAGATCGCGCTTTAAAGACAAGTGTAGATCGAAAATCCCGAATTTAGCGTTATTTGGACAATGAATGGCCCAAATGAAAAAGAAAAAATTAATTACACGAAATTGAAATTAAAGAAAAAGCTAAATGCATTGTTGAAAAAAGCTGAAAAAAGCTAAGAGCTAAATGAAATATTTCGAGCTAAACATTAAAAAATAAAGCTAAATTTAGCTCCAAAAGATCTAATATATCGACACTGTGTAGGTGAGAAGGAACGGCTCCCAAAATCATTGCTTCATTTGCCTCTAGTCCACGCACTTGGTTTTTTATTACAGGTATTAAATAACTTTTTCCAACAAGCACTACCCCTATAAGTGGTGACAGGTAATAAGGTCAATAGAAATACGGTCAATTGACATAATAAAAGTGAAATAAACTCAACAAAATTTGGAAATAAAGTAATTGACTTTATTTCCCTATTCAAATGGAAACAACGTCAGCAATGCTTAAAGTATGTCGGGCTTAAGGTTTTTTCCTCTCAGTATATCAAAAAGCGGCTTCCATGAGTAAAGATGTATGCATAGCCGGCCTTTGGCCGGGCTTTATGATAAATATATCCCGCTAGTGAAGCCGGGCTAGGCAGAAAATCTTAGCTCAACGAAGCTGCTTTTCGATATACTGAGAAGAAAAAGCCCTTAAACCCAGCCAAAGGCCGGCTATCAAATATATTTACTCAGCGAAGCCACTTTTCGATATACTGAGTGGAAAAATGCTTAAGCCCGGACGAAGCCAGGCTACGTAGAAAATGTTTAGTAATAAAAATAAAATGTCTTAAAATGTTTATTTATAATGGAAAAACTAATAAAATGTGACTTTGAATTGATACCAATATTGACTTGGTACATTCAGAATATTATTATTCATTGGGAAGTATCGCGATTAGGGTTTTTTTTTTGTTCCTGGACTTTTTTGTTTCCCGGGAGAGCAGGAAATAAAAAATAACAACAACGTAATAATATGAGTAGTCCACTTGCAAACACCGCTATGTTGATATATCGAAATTTGTAGAAAATCGATTAAAACTTCAAACAACAAATAAAATGGCGGCTTTTAGCGAATTTTTATTTTTTTTTTTCAACTTAGCGGTGCTTGCAAGTGGACTACTCATATATTAACCAAAAATTTTAACAAAACAGTTTCAAGAAATGAGATAAAAACCAAAAAACTTTAAAAAATCACAAAAACAAAAAGATTTAAAGTAAATTAGGTAAAAAAGAACAATATTTTTATCGACATTTTAAGGAAACGTCGAATTAAAAAGTATTTTAGACCGAGGAAAAAGAGAGCATACAAATCATTAGTAAAATCACTGATGAACTGAAATCAAAGTAGTCTTATTTCTGGTTATTCATCAATGATTTTAACACGTGGTTGTCAGAGGACGGAAGTGATCAAAAGAGTGATTAAAAAGTTATCTAGGATAAATGTTGCAGTCCTAGGGCCATTATTACAACTTGACAATAGTTAAAGGCAGGATTTTTTCGGACGTATAAACAGTTTATTTTTATTATAACTTTACTTTAAATGAAAGTAAGCGATTAGTTAAAGGCAAGCTCATCCTACCTTGTAGGTTAAATTAAATTTGTAATAATTATAAGCTGTTTATCCATTCGAAAAAATCTTGCCTTTAACTATTGCCAAGTTGTAATAATAGCCCTTAGAATATTAAATTCAGTCCTTTACTTCTTGGTATGCAATGAAAACTATCTGCCCCTAGAAGATTTTTACTTTTATATTCTTTGTTGCAAATGGCTATTTAAGAGAGTCAATATGGCGGATTTCAGTGTTTGATGCAAGTGGTCTTGCGAAAGTGCAAATGCAAAATATTGTAGGTTTTTATGAAATTTAATGTATTTTGTTGTTGGATTTCATAAAAAGGCTACGATATTTTGCATTTGCACTTAAGCAATATCATTTGCATCAAATACTGAACTCCACTAGTGTATTAATTATATCATCTCACAATCGGTTTCTTATTCAAGTAACACAATTTTCTGTTGTTAAAGAAATACTTTAGCCCTCTACAGAAGTTGCACGGATAGTTAAGATGACGTTGTATAAATTATCAATATTTTTCGTCCTTTTTCCGCTGTCTCCAAATAATTTCAGCTTCTTTGTTAATAGCAACGTTTAAAGTTTGCTCGAGACTCCTATCTTGCATCACCGTCATCTGAAGTAACATATGCTTTCCCATTTTCTTCGTCATTATATGCATCAAAAAACGTGCATAAAGATTTTCTGAATATTTAATTAAAGAGACAACATTTTTTCTCTTCGTTCTTCAATCCAAAATAATTTAATATACAGCTATTTTGACTTAGCTGCAGAGTCAACTTTTAACGATTTTTTGTGCAGATAAATCAAAAATGTTGTTAGGTTAAATGTACTTATCTGCAGTAATGTGCAAGTAAGCACAATTATTAAGAGTGTGCAGCTAACTTTAATTTTTAATTTTTTTAATATTTGTACGTATTTCTTCACAAGATTTGGTTAAATAGCTGATGCTTCATTAATACTAGCATTAAAATAAATTCAGTAAATAGGAATGAATTAAAATTAAATTAGGAGCTGGTCCTTATTAAGAAGTTTGTGTAGTTATCAAGGGTTATTTTAAAATAATCTATGTACATACGATGCATAAATTTTTTTCTGTTTTAGATTAGCTGGTAGCGCTAATCCTTCGGCGAGCTTTCTCCGTCAGATAATGTTTATCATATTTCTTTTCCATTCTCTTGTTCTCATCATTTTTACTAATAATCTAATCCCTATTTTATTTAATGAAATTTTCATTAAGTGAAAACGTAAAGAAACGTGGAAAAATAATTTATTTTTATTAATATGATTATATCGAACGTATTTTCTTTGTAAATCCAATTCTTTCTGAATATAACGTTACGAACCTTATTAGGCTAATCAATTTAATTTATTTTTATGTTTGGTTTTATAAAAGATGATTTTAAAAGCTTATTTACTGGATTTTTTGTAATATATCAAACGAAATTTTTGTCTGCGGCATCATCATCATTCATTAAGTATTTATGAAATTTCACTTTGCTAAATGTGTTCAATCTGAATGTTTATCTAAAGACTCTAAAAAAATTAATGAGAATTAACGCGACGACATCAATCAATTTGTTAATTCGCTGAAAAATCTTCAGTAAACATGCTTGGTACAATCGCATTTCTTTTGCTATCATTGTTGTTGTTGTTACTTGTGGGTATGTCGTCATCGGAGTTGTTTTTTTACGACACAGTTTTTCTTGTTGTTTTTTGTGGTTGCGTCCTAAATAAAAGTCAACAAACAATTCATTGATTATGTAAAGAACATTTACTGGAAATTAATTTTTTTTAGACAAGCTTTTGTTTGAAAATTTTTTGGTGATAATTTTTTCTGTGTTGTGTTGCATATTGTAGCATATATCCTAGACTTGCAAGAGCTGCAAAGTCTGCAATGCCAGTTTCCTACGAAGAGTAATTTCCTCTATTATATTTTCCAAAACAACGTAATTTGATATTTTTTTCAGCAAACAAATTTGTTAGCTTTAAGAAATTTTGATTTATTTTTAATTTTACTATTCGCTTTAAATAAATTAGGGAATGCAAAAGCGAATGCGAAAGCGAACGTACGTCACACCTAGGTCTGCCAGATTCAAATAGTACTTTAGATTGACATTCGATTAAAATCAGCTTGATTTTCAAAAGAGAACTTGATACACTAAAATATTTATGTAATTGCCAAAATTTTAACTCATTTAAACTTCACTTAAAAGTCTAAATAAAGAATATTACAAACATAACATAAACAATATAAAAACATAACTGCACGTCTCCACGCGCAATATTTATTTCCGAACATAATAAATAACGTCGGCAGAATAACAGCACAAATATATTCATGTACAGGCTTATGTTCTGAGCTATAGAGCACGTATTGTGGTATTGGACATAAATTGAAAAAATTCACTGTGAATGGATCGATGTTTTTTGTCTTTATTTTAGTTTATTTAAAACTTTTTTACTTTAATTTGCTTTATTTTATTTAAAAAACAATGTATTTTAACCACAGCTACAAGTTTCTTTTGTTTAATTTACGCAAACAACAAATGCCGATAAAATTTGACAGCTTATGTTAAACATTATTTCTTGAACATAAGTTTGAACAATTATGTCGCAATTTATTTGCAAATAAATGTTTCTGCGGTCCACACGTGAACATATGATGTTGGAAATAGATGAGAGATGAGAACATAATTATTTCCAAGTTTATTGCTCGTGGAGACCCCCCAGTAAGAAAACATCCCTAGAGGGAAAAGCCCTGTCACAACAAAACAGGTCGCGTGCGTGACTAGTTCTTAGGGACTAGCAACCGATTCAAGTTCCGGAACTTTATATGAAAGGGACCGGTAAATGTTGCATGGCGTTGTCATAGGAGCGAGTCAATTGACATAATTAAGATACTCAGTGATAGGTTCAAGACCCACACTTAAGGTACTTGTCCGCCAGTTATAGGACAAGTACGTTCAAGACAATTGGTGCAACATTTCCCGCATTGATAATGTAAAAATATTTAAATTAAATGCAGTTTCTATCAGATTACGTAAAGTTTTGAAATTCACTGTATGTATGATATAGTAGACATTAATGAGATAATCCACATTTAATTAACTTGTTACATACTCTATATAGTATTTTGCTTCAGCTTTCTGTACAGAAGAAATTAATTCATATCAGTTTTCATCAAAATTATGTCATATTAATAATTCAGCTTTTGTAAGGGGAAAGACATTTTACTTCTAATTAAAACAATTCTTTTCTAAATTATTGAATTACAATTAATTTAAATTTTTTAACGTGCTTTTTCTTTAATTAATACTTTATATTTTGTAAAATAATAATTGTTTTATTAAAAATACATATCGCATCTCTACTAAAAATCTCATAGAAATTTAAAATAATATCAAAGTCCAAACATGAGCTCCACAATCAATCAGGTTTTTTTCTCTTCTGACTTCACCATTTACAAAGTGGCTGATTTTTTCTAACTCTAAATTATTGAAAATAAATGTAGAAACAACAAGAGCTACATATTGTTCTCGCAAACAATAATGAGTACAGTACTGTCAATAAAAATACATGTGAACGATTTCTGAGTGATGAGCGGGAAGAACATGTTTTAATTTGCATGCTTGGCTAAAACTTTAGGAAATATTTTTTCATAAAACCTTTTATCTGTCAAAACTATAATTTCAGCTAGAGAAATTACAGCTTGCAAATTGAGCTTCTAACTTGATAGCACGTAAAATATCTTGACAATCAAACTCATTCAAGCCCGTCTGGCAAGCCTAGTCACACCCCTAGTTGTAATATTAGTGAAAAATTAGGATTCTCTCTAAGTTATGCTGAAAAAAAGTGAAAAATATAATTGAATGTTGTGTTTTTCTTCCGACGGGGTTTTTTTTTAACTTGGAACGATTTTCCGTCGTCCCACGTCAAATTTGGTTTGTAAACAGACGTGGGATGACGGAAAATCGTTCCAAATTAAAAAAAATAATTGTTTTCTATATTTTTCATAAAATGTTAATGGCGTTTTTTCAACGGACTCTTAGCTCTATTATTGTCAAATATAGTTAAGCGGTATCACCAAATTTGAAACAGCTTTATACTGTCAAGTCCGTTTATTTTTTTCATTGTTGCACTGTGCTATTGCTAAGGAATCTGCTGTCGCTTTTCTAATATTTGTCATTTATTTCGAATTCGGGCAAAGTGTGAAAAGGCGTCACCTGAAAAAATAATTTAATAACAAATAAATACATAATATTTTTCATTTTTTACATTGCTGATATTTATTTTATGCAGTACCTGTCCCATAAATGTGTAAAATTTGTGGACCAAACTACTACTCCGCCTCAAGCAAGGAGGAAGAAAGCCCGCCGATTTTTTGTAGTCAAATTTAGGGCAAAAATCATCCAATTGCAATTTTTAGACTTTAGAATCAGCAAAATGACGATAAATCTGGCAACTATGAACACAGCGGAGTTTCCAAGTAATACGAGTTTAGCATTTCAGCAGTAAGCGTTTTAGTGATTTATGCACATCTTTAAATAAACTTTTTTCAAAATTGCTAAATTTGATGAGAAAATAACACAATTTTTTAGAACTAAACAAAAATTTGCCTGGCTACAATCGGACCAAGCGGTTAATTTTGTAAATGCGGCTGACGAAAATAAACCGATTCCAGCCGCTCTATCGGGTAGCGGCTTGAGTAATGAAAATAGGTCAGCGGCGGCTTCCAGGCAGCTGTAAAACATACGAATTGTACCTCTAGTCAGGAATCGACCCAGAGACGCACATACAACAGTCTATGCCAATTTAGCCATTTTCTGGCTAAATTGAGCCAATTTTCATCCGGTTTAGCCAGAAGAAAAGTTAATTTAGCCATTAGGTATTTTTTTAGCCATTTTTATTTTAATCTAGCCATTTTTTCATACATGAAATTTATTACCGATTTTTCATAAAAAAAATTTAAACTCGCAACAAAGGAACACTTTACTACCAAAAAATACAACAGAGCAATATGTTATTGTTTTTGCACGCATGAGAAGAAAACAAACTTTGCTAAAACCTCAAACGATTTTTCAGAGATGAAAATAAGGTAATTTGTTTTGTTTACATTTATATTCGTTCATCCATTCAGAAGTTATACACAGCAAACTTTTTAAAAATTTGCAAAAAATCACCGAAAAGTGTTTCGTTTATAGAAATAAAAATCTTTGTTGACCGCAATAATATCTAATGACAATCGATAGGAGGCCAAAAGAGAATTCAGAAAGGGGGATTGAAACTTTCTGAAATACTTGCATTCAGAAGTTTTACCCAGCAAGCTTTCTAAAATTTTAAAGAATCGGTGAGCGCAATAAGAGCTAATGGCAATCGAATAATACCTAATGGCAATCGGTAGGTGGCAAAAATATGAACAAATAGTGTAGTATAAATGACTAATGGCAATCGATAGGCGGCAAAAATACAATTCAGAAACAGGGGTTGTCACTATCTGAAATACTTGCATTAATAAGCTACACTCAACAAACTTTTTAAGATTGACAAAAGTAGCTGAAAAAAAATTTTACTAATAAAAAGAAAAACTGCGGTGAGCGCAATAGTGGTAATCCATAGGGTTCTATTTACTTTAAAAATCTTTCCAAATTGATATAAAAGATAATATATGAATTACTTTCTTACTTTTGCTTAATCCTCGTGATTTTTGCAATCGATCTCGCTTAGCCATTTTTTTGCTAGTTTTTAGCCACATTTTTGTCTACACTTAGCCATTATTGGTGAAGGAATTCTGGCATCCCTGTTAACATACTAGGATCAGTTTTGCCAACAAGTGCAGAATGTGAAAAATATATATTGACAACACGTATACGACATGCAAAAATCGTTTCAGAAATATAAAAACGTAACGAAATGTTAAGATAAATAATTAAATATTAATTTTTAAACAAGAAATATCGTTTTCCATTGCATAAATATTAATTCATGAATCATATGTTTCGGGACTAAGAAATCGTGAAGAGCCCGAACCGGGATCCGGCGACTATCTCGAAATCCCGAATCCCGGAACTCAAAAATCATTCCCGATTGGCATCACTAAGTCTCATACACCAAATCGATGGGTATTTGTAAAAAATACCCTTAAAAATGCAGGTCAATCAGTTGAGATTAAGGCGACACGCCCACCAAATTTTGAGTAACTGCTCTTTTTCTGCTTGTATGTCTCATAACTTAATAAATATAGTTGAGCAGTTCAAAGCAGTGTCATATCAGTCCTATTTTTCATATATCATATTATTTTATGCATGCATAAAATTTTATTTGAAATTTTCAAACAAAAAAATTATAAAATTTTACAAATGAATGGCATGTGCAAATTGTATTTCATATTATATATCTTCTTTAACATTTTGATGTCTAAAATAAATTAAAATAAAAGTTTTTGTGAAAAATAAAAGTGTAAAAGACATCGCAATTTAGTACTTGCCGCAGTGTTGCCACCAAAGCGTCTGTAAATTGTACAGAAAGAAGCTAAGCAAAAATAGTACAAAACCAAATAAAATAGTACAAAAAAATTTTCGACAAACGATTTTAATTTTCATCGAAACATATTAAGTTCATAAATAGGAATCATTATATTTGTACCTCAAATCATATTTCACATATCGTTGCCTTAATATAAAAACGTCCTAATTCTTTTTTTCCAATCGAGTTTTGTACATATTTCGATAGACTAGATGTTCATCTATCGAAATAATGAAAAAACGCCATTTAAAAAAATTATGAGTTATGGGTTTTCTATATTAAGCTAACGATATACGCATATATGACCATACGTATGTCATATATGTATTTATACTATTTACATTCAATGATTAGTAATGATAAGATTAGGCTTGCCATTTTAGCACTTTCAGTGCTAGAGTTAGCGCTTTTTTACCTGAGTTAGCACTGAAAGTTCTTGAAAACTAAGGCTAGTTTAGCACTTTTTCAATATTACTTGGGACTTTTTACGCTTTTTAATTGTATGAAATCAATTTCTTTTTTATAGATAATACCTTAAACCAAAATGCGAAGCAATTATATAATAATGTTGTAGATTAAATAAATTTTTCTTGGGAAAAAAATGTGTACAATTGCGATAAAGTATTCAAGAACTACTCTATTAATGAAATACCATTTGAAGAATTGCAAATTTGTTTGCTCAGGCTTTTTGAAAATAGCAATTTAAATGTTTAAAGCGCCTATTTAGTGTGATCGGCTTAATGAAAGCAAGCTCAAAACTAAAACAAACCAAAAACTTTATCTGTCAGTTATACGAGTATATATTAGTACAACTATACAATGTATGCGATTGGTATATCTGGCGGCAGTGTCAGTCAATGAACTCGGTTCATCTGACCCTGTCTTAACCTTTTTATGGTATACGTGGCTGGCTACTACACGCAAGCATTTAAGTAGAATCAATAGGATTCCGTTTTGACAATCCAAACCTTTTTATATAATCATATTTTCTTGTTAATATTTCATTCACAGCTGGATACAAAATTAAAAACGTAAATATATAAGAAAAGTTATTAAAAAAAATTTGTGGGTGCCTCGGTATACTAGTGGGTAGTGTGCTATTCTATCAGTGTGGAGGTTGTGGGTTCGATTCCCACCATAAACTCTGGTCTGTTTAACTACAGCGAGCGAAGGTCATTGTTACCAGAGTTGCCAGTTTAGGGGTTTTCGCTCTAGATTTGGGGGTTTTATTTCATTTAGGGGGCTAAAATTCTTAGGGGGAAATTTACGGGGCATAAATTCATATTTAGGGGATTTTACTATGCCTATACAAGACGTAATTTTTATTATATTTTACAACTGGTCAACATTTCTTTCGCAGTAGATAATTCAGTATCATTATTATATATGATAGCTAGAAGATTTTCCTATAACTAATAGTTCTGTATTTTACAACTGATCTATTTAGTTTTCGTAGTAGATAAAGTACAATCAAACTACATAAATTTTTTTGTTATTAAAGTGCAAGATTTAAAAAGAAGTCTTTTGAAAATATGTATGTTGTTTTTCAATTTTATACCTAAACTTTTTAATTCTGATAACATGTACATATAAAGTTAGCGATGATGATTTGGCAGCTCTTGATATATTTGAAGAAACTTGATTCCTTCAAATGTTTATAAAAATAAGTTTTTTGCTACCGCTACTTTGATATAAAATTCAGTTTATATACATACTTACATATCGTTATTTAAAATGCAAAAGGGCCTATTATCATTTTTAAAAATTTTCCAGGAGAGATAAAAAACATTATAACAAGCAAAATAGTGTGATTTCAAAAACTGGTTTTTCAGGATAGTATCATTAATTTAGACTTCATTAATAATACTACCCAGAAAAAATCATTTTTATAATCATAAAAGTTTGCTTTTATTAAGTTTTTTATCTTCTGAAAAAAAATGTTTAAAAATATGATGATATGCCCTTTTGCTTTTTATATGAATATATGTATGTACATATATACTAAGGTGATCGATTAATCGACATTTTCCAGAAACCGGTTTTCGAATAGTTCGACTATTTACGGGTTTTGAAATTCAGAAAAAACCGGTCGACCGGTTTTTTCTGAAGTTTGCTTTTATTAAGTTTTTTATCTTCTGAAAAAAAATGTTTAAAAATATGATGATATGCCCTTTTGCTTTTTATATGAATATATGTATGTACATATATACTAAGGTGATCGATTAATCGACATTTTCCAGAAACCGGTTTTCGAATAGTTCGACTATTTACGGGTTTTGAAATTCAGAAAAAACCGGTCGACCGGCTTTTTTTGTGAAAAAATTATAATACAAAAGTTTTAATTTTAGTTTGCTTTAAAAGAAGAGTTAACAGTTGTAAATACTATCCGCATAAAAACATAGCTTTGAAAAATTTCATTTTGAACTCAGTACTTTTAACGGCTGAAATTTTTTCACATTAATGTTTTTGTGCGGATCTGACTTCTTTTTTCTAACTTTTTGTTTAGTACAACACTATAATTTCCATCGCTATAATTTCGCATAATTTCTTAATTGCGCATTATATTGCCCCTTATATGCAGCACGCCTTTCGATTCGTGATCAGCACACTTTTTTTTACTAAAAAGACCTTTACAATCAAAATCCTAAAAAATTTGGTCCACATATGTAGGAGGAACAACCCTAGTGCAGAGATTTAGATTTTTTCTTTTTATTTCTTGACATTTCCCGCAACAAGCATTTTTTGTCTATAATGGATGTCGAACTCCATATAAAATATGAAGTTTGACATACATTCTACATCACAAGGCCAATTTAGTTCGCCCCTGCTACCACCTTATAAAATTAATTCACCTTAATTGCATGCTTCAGTAAATGCTCTTGAGTAAAAATACTTAAGAAAATCAACAGTAAAAGCTCGTCAAGTTTTAATATAGTAAAAACTAATAAAATATACGAATTGAAAAGTATTAGATTGGGCCGGTTTTTTAATTTAAAAAAAAACCGGACTATTCGACATTCAAAAAATCAACATTTTGAAAAAACCGCAGGCCGTATTGTGGAAAAAACCGGTTGAAAAACCGAGTCGATCACCCTAGTATATACATAACAGTATTTTATTATTTTTATTTTTTTTAATATGTATTTTATTAAATAAAAATATTCAAGAAACTAGAAAAATATTTTTGGGGGGAATTTCAGAAAAATGTGTAAAATTTAGGGTGTTTTTGCTTTATTCAGGTAAGGATATTATTGTATCTAAATTGAAACTGAATCAAGTTAATTTACTTTAAATTAAACTATTACATAAACTTTTACATTTAGGGGTTTTATTCTCAAAATGGGTTAAATTTAGGAGGTTTTAAAATAGTTTTGGGGGGAAGAAAAAAAAGTTACCTGGCAACACTGATTGTTACTATTCTCGTTTAAAATTAAGTAATTGTATTTGTAACATTTAGTAAATAAATAAATAAACCCTGTCGGAAACTCAGTTAACTTTAAATTAACTTTAAACTAACTATTTCGCAACTAGTGCTGACTGACACTTGGATTACTTTCGAATGGAAACAACTAACTATTTTAACATTGCTATGTCCTAGGCGGTAGTCAATTGTCCCACTCTGCACTACTTTTGAACTAACTTTAAGTTGTCTTTATTTAAGTCACTTGGTAGTTAGTATATTTGCAAAAAGATGTTGCTGGGCTTTATAGTCAACGCGCTGACCACCCAGCTAAGGTACAATTTGAAATAATAATAGCAAAAAGTTAATATAAATGAAATGAGTTTCAAAGTAGCTGAGAGTAAAGTTGTTGGGTCTCACCAAATCCAATTGTGCACTCAACTTACGAATTGATTTTCTGGACTACATTGTAGCTAGCTTTTATAGTTAGTCTAAGAAAAGTTAGCTATAAGTTGATTATTTTTGTAGTCGGCTAGTGTTTTTCCGACGGAATAAATAAAAATGTTAGCACTTTGTGTATGTGCTGTAGAGCATTTTAGCACTTTTTCTTCCGCAGTCTAGCACTTTTTTTCTTCATCTTATGCCAACACTGCATAAGATACATTTCGTCGCGTTTTTTCTTAAACCACGTAAGCGCCAACAACTATTTTTCAGAAATCGAAAAAAAAACTTAATAACTTTATAAATATGGGCTTCGAAACACTTTTTTTACAAAACATGGCTTGCGACTCTATGAAAAATATTTTATCTCAAAAACAAAAAATTTGGAGGTGAGCCTTTAACATTTCCAATTTTAAATATAAAAACCTTTCTATTTTGTATGCAAATGTCATTTTGTAGCGCTTGCAAAGTTTTCGAAATAGCTTTAATTTCTTTTTCCATACAAAGCTGTCAAGATGAGAATGTAATGGAGTGGCAAATGCTATTTTCTACTATAAAAACCAAAAAAGTCAATTTCGAAAAAATGGCGCTTATGTGGTTTAAAAAGAAACGCGAGGATTTATTCACTTACTATATGTGCCCGCTCGCTTCGCGCGCTTAAAGTTTGCTTTATGACTATAAAGCAGGCACTTAAACCTAACTGAAACCTAGCTGTTTATAAAGACTTTGAACCCGAACCCGTTGAACCAAAAAATTCAGCAAGGTTCGGGTTCAAAAATATAAAAAAAATATTTAATAGAAGAATAATAAATAAAAAACATTACATTTCGTGCATGCAAAAAAATTAAAAACAAAATCAAAATAAAATAACGACCAAAGCAAATTCATACCAGGTGGCAGCAGCCCGAAAGCTGACTATTTTTTGCAATTTTTAAAAGTGGCGAATGGTTGCCAAAATTTTTGCTTTTTCTTGTTCTGGGTATTTCTAATAATTTCTTATTTGAAGTATATTTTCTTATGTCAATGCTATAAAGTTGAAAAAAGTTTTTTTGAAAGCTTAATAAGTTAAATTTAATTAAATTTAAAAAAGAATATACGGCCCTGTTCGGTAAAACGAATCCGATTAAATTTCTCGGTTTCCAAAAATAAATAGTGCCCCCATTGATGTATTTTAAATCGTGTATAGTAAATTAATTTCAGATATGATATTTTAAGCTCTAAAAAATGAAATTGCAAAAAAGTATGAAAAAAGTTTGCTATTAGTGGATTTAATTTTTCTAAATCGAGCGTTTTTAAATCGACCCGATTTACAGAACAGGCAGAATAGTGTTTAAACGTATAAACGTGAATGTAAAATTGATTTATGTACTTTTTATTATTAAACAAAATAACTGCGCGCGTTTAAATGTTGGTTTTAAGACCGAACCCAAACCCTGAACCGAATCTGAACTTTTTATTTTGATTAACCCGAACCCGAACCCATTTTTTCATGATTTCAGTCCATGCTATAAAGTGTCTGTAAAATATAATAATATAACGTTCTTTACATACTTTTTAAAGTTCCCGTTATACAAAACACACAGTGCTACCAACGTTGAAAAAACAAAAACATCTTTCTAATTTCCTTCAACATTTATATTAGTAAAATATGGTATATTTTCGTTTTTTTTTTTTATTTTAACTTAGAAACGAGATATTTATCGCGGTAAAAAGTACGCTATGTTTGAATCAGGACTCTAAAGTACCTCTATACCAAATTTCACATAACTCGCTTCAGTGCTTTTTGCGTGAAGCGTGTTCTCACAGACAGACGAAAATTCCAAAATTTGGTTTTTTGTTCTCTATATCGATTACTGTTTACGCCACCATAAAAATTTTCAAAAAATATTTCATGTATAGACACGCCTTTTTTACAGTTTTATTATATGTATTGATGTACATATGTACATTAGGTTATAACTTTTTGCAATTTTTGCGAACATCAAATTATTCATCGCATAGCCGTATAGACCATGAAGAAATATTAAGAAATGATGTATTACTTTTTTGCGATCGTTAAAAAAGTTTCCGCACCAAATGCGATGAATTTTTAAATTTCAATTTTTCTCCTAAGTATACAAAATTAACATTTAATAACAAAATTTTAAGTATTTTCTAATAATTTCATGAATATAACAAGATCTTACTATTTGTACGGAAGAAGGGCGCAAAAAAATCGCGATATTATGACTCTTTTTCGTGTTTTTTTTTAATGACACACTTCTAAAACGTGTTAAAGTAAAATTGAGAGACGGCATTCAATTTTTATATGAACTTTGCCTAAGTTTTAAGTACTACAAATAAAATGGAAATTTTCCATATATCAACTTTAAATATTTACCACCAATAGACAACGCTAGATGGAACTCAAGATCCATTCTCGCTATTCTAGCATTTGTTCTTATACCCAAAAAATATAGAGAAATTTTACAACCTATTTGTGATTTTATATGTGATGCATGGTGCTATGTTTGGTTTTCTGATCACTGTTTCAACGAAAATAATTTTTCAGTTTTAAACAACTCTTTAGTAAAATACAAAAAAACCCATTTGTTTTCCTAAACACTGGGTGAGTGCATCATCTACACTTACACAGAAAAAAATAAGTTTCGTTTTTGATAACAAAAATCCCGGTATTCAATAATTTTTTTTTCAAATTTCCTGTGATAAAGAATTCCCCTATATTGATAACAAAATTATTTCAAAATAAAAATATACATATAAATTAAAAAAAAATGTTGACATGGCTGGAATACGAACCCGGGCTTTCCGGACGTAAAGCATACACTCTCTAGCTGAGCCATATCCCATTTATTTTTTTATGGGATACAACTTGTTTTAAGTACTTATGTATAAAAAGAAAAGAAATAACCGGCATGGAAAAGAAATTCTTACTACGAAATATTTTATTATGTTAAAGATAAATGTTATTGAAATTCATATTTTTTTTAATAACATGGTTTTATTGAATATAATTCTTGTCTATTTTTTTCTGTGTACAAATCAGCAGCGTAGTAATATATGCGCGTAACGAGCTATTAAAGTTGCACAAGTTATTTTTCCATTATGTAAATCAACTCGAGCTTTAAACTTAAAATTTATTTCATTAAACCCAAAAAAATAGCTTTAAATTTCTGTTATACAGTTACTTATTTAATATATTTAAAATATATAGCATATATAAACAATAAATGTAGCATATATAATGTGTATGAAAAATAAAAAAAAGCTTTAGAAATTGCATTTGGTGCGGAAACTTTTTTGGTCAAAATGGCTTAAAAAAATTATTTTCATTATCAATACTAAATTGCCCATCGCGTGGTGGGATGAAGAAATTCGCACCAAAATAATTTTCGAAGTACATAAAAGCTCTTGGAAAACAAAAAAAAAATATTAGAAACATGTAGTATGTATGAAAATGATAAAAAAAAGTGTTAATATGTTTTTTCAAGCAAAAGTTTATTAAACGTTCAGTAAAATTTACGGTTTAAATTTTTTTAGTTTTCAGGAATTACTAAAATACTACCTAAAATGGTACAAAAATTGCTCAAATAATTTTAAATAGTACAGTTTACGAGTATAGTCACCGAAAAAAATCATCGAACTGTAACTAACAATTCCAATTCTTAATATGTATCTAATTTAAATTCAAAAATATATTTAGCTAATATAACAAATTAAGTTGTTGACACGACAAACACAGAAAATTTTTTCAACAAACTGAGTTAACCAAATTGTTTGTTATGTCTTACGCAAAAATTCGAACATTTTTTTAATTTTTTTGATTAGAAATTCCAACTAAAGTTTTTGTTGAAAGTTGTGAAAAAATTAACAATCATCATTGTTGATATAACAAACGAATGCACACACGTAAATAAAACAAAGCAAATCAAGTTTTGTTTGTATTCGTTATTTTCGTATTTAATAACGAATTGCCCTGTGGCTGAGAGGTAAGAACGCTAGTCTATTAGTACAGAGGTCGCTGGTTCGACTCCGCCCAAAAACATGTAGTGTTTTTCGCAGACAAGTAAAAAGTCGCTTCGATGGTTGTGATTATGTTAAAAAATATTGTTAATACAATAATTATTGTTCCAGTCGTAAAGCAGTTCTGGGCGAGTTAACATCACGCGTCGTTGGCAATTACTTCGTAAATGCAACCAGGCAACTGTTCGTTTATTGGCCTTCGAGAGTTTTACGTCTCACCCCCACATGTGATTAGCAAGTTGGTGGCAGTTAGCGGTGCCGAGTTGCTGTTTGGTATCGTTGGTTGCTAACCGCATGCAAAAACTTATTTTGATAACCTAACCTAGCTTTCTAAGGAAGCGTACTTTGAAATCGTGGTGGAAAACCAAACAAAACAGGAGAGGATTCCGGCTTTCTGTACATCGGTGCAGATCGACGCGAGTTTCTTGGAGGAGGCTCCTTAGGCGAAAACCGTAATTAGTCATGGCAATATGGAAATTTCCGGGCCAAATAAATCGCTACAAATAGTAGCGTAACCTAAAAATATCAAATCAATAATTATTGCTAATTAAAATTTGTTTGGAAAATCAACAATTCACATTGTTTGAAATATCATATTAATTGAAATATCTTTGAAATCTACAAACAATTTTTTAAAAAAATATTTTTGTCAACAAATTTTTTGTTGATATATTTAATTGAAAATATTTTTCTGATGTTCTTTTAACCTACAAAAAAGGAAGGCACTTGCACGACATATATTAGCATAACTAGAAAAGGGTATAGGGTAAACCAGACAAAAGATAAACCAATAAAAAATTTTACATTTTTGTTTTTAAAAATTCATATAGAATAAAAATACACAAATAATCCCATTTTTTCTCTAGTATCATGGAGCTTAATATATTCCAAAGGAAATGACTCCTTTTCGTTGAAACTGGTGCAAAACTTTTAATTTTATTCACAATTTATTGAGGAAACTTTAAAAATTTTTTATGAAACTTAATTCTTACGCTAAAAATTTTACGATATCTCTAAAACTCAAAAAATGGGCAGATCTAGAAAAATGTTTGCCCGACTTAAAGATAAGTTTGTTGTCGAATTCGGATTTTCCTTTTTACTGAATGGGGAGAACGCGCCAATTATGCTAATATATGTCGTGCAAGTGCCTTATATTTTGACATAACGGTATATCTCGAAAATTAGAGCTGATTAAAATAAATGGAGTGCAGATTCGCTTTCAGCGTCCCAAAAAAGGAGTCTGTTGTGCAAAAAAAAACCTTTTGGCCAAGTTTGGAAACGGACAGTAAAGAAATGGATCTAACTAAAGAAACAGCTTCAAACTCTAGGGAATGAAACAGTAAGGCAAGAGCTGTTAAAAACTTTACAGGAAACAGCTTTTTAGAAGAACATTTTCTTTTAAATACTACAGCTGCTAAGTTAAAAGACAGAAAAACTGAATTTTCAATACTTTGGTAGGCGTGCCTTATTCTTAACTGATTAACCTGAAATTTTGTTAGAGTAGTTTTTCATAAATACCCATCGATTTGAGTATGAGACTTGAAGGAATCCAACTTTAAATTTTTTACAACCACTCTAAGAGTTCATGCTTCAAATTTCCCCTGAAATATTTAAGTTCTTATGTACGCCATACACGATTCAATCCAATTGGCAACTGAGTCGGTTGTTGTCCAAATCAAGGCGTGTATGGTTCTGTCAATTGATTAGTTTGGCAGTTGTCGAGTTGGTTGAAGAAAAATCAAAAGATTTTAATTTTTTCAAGTTGGCTAGTAATTCGTTCAATTCGATTGTGTTATGTGTGTTCGAGTCTCTTGATCAGCTGTCAAATTTATATTTGTAGTTTTCTTTTGGAAAGAAAAAGTTAAGTGTTTTTAAAATTGTCTTTAATTGAATGAAAATCTTTCAATTTAGTTTATGAAGTGTGTGGCCAAGAATCAATTCAATTGAAAGACTCAATTGACAATTGAATTGAAACGTGTATGGGGTGCTTTAATATTTTCGTGTTGGACTTCCTATTAAATAATATTTAGAGTTTTCTCTCTGACCTTCGCACCCGCAAGCAGCGTTGCCAGAAGCTTTTCGAAGAAAATCATCATTTGGCGTAATAAAAATCATATTTGGGTATAAATACAAATTTGTATTCCAAAGCTGAACAATGAGACTTTTACAACAAACTAAATAGTCCATTGAAATGTTACATGAGCTTTGCATTTTTTAGAGGACGCAATTTTATTTTTGGAACATGTTTGGGGGGTCAATAGAAGCTTAACCTCAAGTTTGTGGGGTCGCCACCCTTGTCCCCCGGCCGCTATCTTGGAAAGAGGGGTGAAAACACTTTTTTCGCGATATCTCGGAAACTATGCGTCTTACAAAAAATTTGTGAAATCATAATTGTAGTAAATTATTTTGCCTACATATGTTTATAAACTTTTTGCTCTAAATTAAAAATTAAAGAAGTTATAAGCAAAGAAGTTAGAAAATTTTTATAAAAATTTTCTTTTTTGTTCTATTTATAACTTTTTTTATACATTTTACAAAAAAAATTACTTCAGACCAATCTTGTAGATGATCTTATAACGTCCTCTAAAAAATGCAATACTCGGTCCTTAAATTGTAACATTTCAATGGACTAAAACAAAAACGCGTTCTTTAAGATTATATGATTTCCTTCATGTCATCTTCTAAATAGGAGAGTTACTACTTTTTTGGCAACCAATATTAAAAAGATACTTCTAAAAGATTCGTGAAAAAGTTTGAAAATCGGGAGTAATCAGCGAAGTATTATAAAATATCGCTATATCACCGCGAAAAAACTCGGAAAACGCATTTATATGCACTCGTACACAAAAAAACATTTTTCAGCTTTTAATTAAAAGTATGTGGAATATACAAACTTTAATGCACAAATCCGTTTTTAGTTTTTTCCTATCACGTACAGATTTTTTACTGCGCATCACTAAGACTTCCACTACGTACATCAGTATAGTTTACCCTAACGTTAGAATTGTTTATCCAATTTCAATAAATAAAAAATGCAGGTTAAAATTACCTTTAAGTCATTATTATCAATTTTTTTTTAATTTCCAACTTAAATGAAATTTTTTCGTTTTCAAAAAGTCATGAAAAAATTAAGAGGGAAGCTATGTAGGTATATTAGGAATATAATAAGCCATAAACCATTGAAATCGAAAGCAAATGTCGATTTTATTCACAATTAGTTGAGCGAACTTATACACACACAAATTAAAATTTTTCTGTTTTGTGGAAACTGTGATTTTTTTCAATTGACCGCCTTCACTTAATTGCGACTAAAATCAACATTTGCCATCGATTTTCATAATTTAAGGCCTATTTTATTTCTAGTTATTCTACTTGTCAGACTAATGATAACAATTTAAAGTTTTTGCAGTTTTAATTTCTGTCATCAGTTTTTGAAATCAAACAATTAATATTGCAAAAAAATTTCGCCGGTAATTTCTGAAGAACTCCGAAAAAGTTGGAAATATAAGAAAAATTGGCTTATTTATTCAAATCGAATAATCCGTTATCGAGTTAGGGTGAAATATACTGACTTAGCTATTTGAAATATTAGTCATACCAATTTAAAAAAATCTGTACATGATAGAAAAAAATTTTAAAATTATTTGAACTTAGCACATTAAACTTTTATCATGTTAAAAACGTTTGAAAATTATATATTAATTGAACCAAACAACTACAACACGTAAGGCATGATATATTTCAATAGCTATTTATATATCGTCCTAGAAAATTCAGAAAGCCCTATCTAACATTTTAAAAGTTTTACAGAAGAAGCATAAAATTTGTTTAAATGAAAAATGTATGGGCAATTGGTGCAAAATTTTGCAATAAATATATAAATGTATGGGTCCTTTTTTAATTATATTGTAAAACTCTGCACTAATTGTCAATATATTTTTTTCATTTAAATAAGTTTCATCCTTCTCATGTAAAACTTTTAAAATGTTAGATGGGCCTTTTTGCATTTTCTCTGACGATATACATATAAAAAGTAAAAAAAATCATAATTTGAGAGAAAAACATCATCATTTGGGAAAAAATCATCAAATCATATTTTGGTTTAAAAATTATCAAAAATATGATAAAATCATCATTCTGGCAACGCTGCCCGCAAGCTCAAAAATTAAAGCAAATAATTTCAACCTCTCTGTATAATGAACATATTTTTAAATTTGACAAATCTTTGAACTGCTATTTTATTAAATAATTTAGGGAATTTGAGAGCTATTAAGGTATCAAAATAAAATCTTAGTTTTTTTTTATATAAAATGAACGATAATATATACTCGTATAGTGATATTTATTTTGAAACAATATTAATAAGTTCAAACTAATTATATTTGTAGTAAGGCCAAGAAATCTAAAAAGTTGCGGAAACGGGAATCTGATAGCAATGCTAACAATTATAAAGAAATCGTTGATGAAGACTCAGAATCGGAAATTGATGCTGAAGTAAAGAAAAGCAGGAAAAAGTCGAAAAGAGATAAGGTGAGTTATATGAATAGTTTTGTTTAAAAGAAAATAAGTTTAACTAAAAAAACACAATATGTACAACACGATAGCAATTCTTTGGTAATGTTATCTATATGTAGTAATGTTAAATTAAAAATTATCTAATTTGAATTTTAATATGTATTTTTCTGACGAAGAGCGTAAAGAGCAAATGATTACGATTAAAAGCAGGGTTGTCAGATTTTTTCTGACCTATTTCCGAAATTGATTTTGAAAATCGCCAAAATTTGTTTTATGTAGTTTTTCTTAATATATGTATATTTTGTAGTAAATTTGGTTTTATATAATAGTTTTTTAATATAAGTTTTTATAAAAAAAATCGTACAAAAATTTAGCAGAAAATCGCCAAAAACTATTTCATGTGAAATTTTCTCATCAAAATTCAAAATCCATTAACGTCTGTAATTGATATAAGAAAACTCATTAAAATCACATTGTTTTAATTTCTTGCACACAAGTTTTGGTGGGATTTACTTCCGAAAATACTCTTTCAACAAAGTAGTTTTCCTGAATTATTAAAATTTTCAAGTTCAATTTTGTTAAAAAAAATATCCATAAAAATCGCCAACAAATTTATTTATCGCCAGAAAAATCGCCATGTCGCCAAGTCAAAAATTTTTACGCCAAACAAGTTGAAAAACCGCCATGTTTGGCGAGAAATCGCCACATCTGATAAACCTGATTGGAAGCAGTTGTGCTAGATTTAACCCACATAGCATTTGGAAGATTGTTTTACCAAAAATCAGTAAACGGAGTCTTTTAAGATTGTCTTAATTGATCAAAAAGTGATAAATCAGTTGCGTGCTTAAAACAAGACTCGAAAATGATTCCTACAAATGACTAGAAAACGACTTGTGCGCAATCGTAAATTGATCATGCATATGTTCGAAATTTAATATTTTCAGACTAACTAAAAACGACTCGAAAATGAGTCCCATAAATGCTTAGAAAAAGACTTGTGCGCAATCATAAATTGATCAAGCATGCTCGAAATGTGACTGTTTTGATGAGTATTGTTATAAAAGTAACTTTATGTTAGCTTTGTGCTGTCGATATTGTAGGCAGTATTTTAGCTGAGTGGTTGGTACGTACTGTTACAAATCCGAAAGAGCTTCGTTCGATTCTCAGTTAAAATAAATTTTTTTTTATTTTACTTTCTCGAAAATGAGTCGTAATTGACTCAGAAATGATCAAAAATACTGTTTAAAAATTACTAAAAAAAAAATTAGTCGAAACTGATTTAAAAGCGGGTAATAAAAGACTCTTCAAGAGGAGTCGTACGTAGGGTATCATTTTCTACCGACAAAAGTATCTTTTATGATCAGAAAATGAGCGCATAAATGATTATTTTAATCGAGCTGAGGAGTCAATAAAGACTAATATGATCAATAATTTCATAAATTGCTAGCTGGGAAGTTATTAATACCAAACGAAAGAGAAAAAAAGGATAGACTTCAACCTAACCAAAAACTCAAAATACAGTTTTTTAATCGAATTTTTTCAAGATAATGGCAACCATAATATACATATGTATGGGATATGCATGATACAATAATATCAAATATGGTTTTGGTGATGTCGGGAATTTTTTATTTTAAACCAATACTAATACAAAATGTTCCACTAACACATTCTTAGAATTAGGTTTTTGACATCAAACTTATGTTTTTGGCGTTTTAGTTGACTATCTACGTAACCTAAGATGTGTGGTACTTGCCAGCTAAATTTAGGACAAAACACAATTTGTTAAAATAGTTTTGATCAACTTTGGACGAACATTAGCTCCTTTTGCATTATATTGTAGAAATAACTGGGAGGGTATAAAATGGGTCAAAACCTCCCCCTACGCGTAACTCTTTCACTTGTAAACCGATTTTGAAAATTCTTTATTGGTTTGAAAAGGTTTGCTTTCAGTTAGGTCCCATAATTTTTTTTCAAAATCCGTGGGGATATTTGACGCCGTAATTTTCCCGTTTTTATTTTTTTCAAAATAGGTGGAGATATATGACTCCCGTCGACCTGTCATATATGAACTGATTTTAAATTTTTTTTTTTGTTTGAAAGGGGTTGCCTCCAGTTTTATTCTGCAATATTTTTCCAAAACCGATGGTGAAATTTGCTCCCAACTTTGCTTCTTAACTCTGTCATCTGTGCATTTGTGAACCGATTTGGAATTTTTTTTAAATGGTTCCATATTTTTTTTCGAAAATCGGTGGCGAAGTTTGCTCCCCCATGATTAACTCTGTCATTTTTTAACGGAATTTCAAATAATTTGGAAGGGTTTGCTTGAAGTTTGGTCCCATAGAAGTGGAAATGGGGCGGAAAAAGTGGTAGCCCGTTATATTGATTATAGCATAACTCCGCCTTTTCTTGACCGATTTCAAAATTTTTTTTATTTGAAAGGACGTGAAAGGTTTGGTACTATAAAAAATTCCGGACGAACACACAATTAGTAGAAGTACACACCATCTGACCTAACGCAAAATTGCGTCCGTTTTGCAATCTGTTCAATGGGATCTTTGCATTGAAGTCGGTTTTTTGGCAGAGTTATTTCATCCATATCGCTAGACCTTATTGCTAGAAATGATAAATTTCTTCTCTTTTTTATAAAAATAAACTTGAAAAATAAAAATTCTTAGATATTTTTGTCTCTAAATATTAAATTATTTTGTATACGATAGACTCTTACCTATCGAATAACAACTTGATAGTTGTAGATGTTTGATTACTCGATGTCAAATTCTATCATCTCAAATTACGATACCTTTTAATCGATATCGAATGCCACGATGCCAAAATGAAACATTTTGATCAGTTCTCGATATCATATGCTGTGATTAGCCCCAGAGTAATAACATTTTTTAACATACGACAAAGTGCATTCTGAATATCTGGGAAGTTATAAAGTTTAGGAGGAAACTGATACCACCAGTAGAAAGAGCGTATGAAGTTAATTATGAATATATAATAATCAGGGAGAAGCACAAATATGAAATGCATGTTTTTTTTTTGTACGGTGTAGGTACATACATATCGTTACCTTAATGTAGAAAGACCCTGACTCGTCATTTTTTTGAAACCGAGTTTTTTGCATTTTTCGATACATTAGAGGTTCATCTATCGAAATATGCAAAAAACTTGATTTGAAAAAATAATGAGCTAGGGCCTTTCCATATTAACGCGGCGTGAGGGGGATGGGTCAAAATTACCCTGAACCTTTTGAATTGCTTGTGGCTTTACAACTACACGTGCGACTATGCCACTTTTCTCACTATCTGAATATATTGAATCGCTCTAAACGGTTTTAATTTGAAATCAGTCGAACGGTGATAGCACTTCGAGTTATACGTACTGAAAGTTAAAAAAGGTAAATATGACCCATCCCCGCAATTAATGTAGCTATTTTGCGACAGGTGTATTTTACGTATGTGAAATTATTGTTGGTTGCTAATAAATATTCCCTTGACATTTTTATGTGGAAAACTTTAATTTATTGTCCCAAAATCATAAAATATAATATTAAAATAAATATTTTATTGTTATTATTTAAAAGGTTCTTATCTATAGTCTCTGTTTTTTTAAACCATAAATAGCCATCACAAAATATATTATATTTTTAGTTTTGGCCTTACTATTTTTTCTTGAGATTTTATGTTATGGATATGGCAACAATATTGGTTGAAAAATGGGATAGATTGGCGCATAAAATCACCATTTTAAAAGTAATCAAAAGTAAAACAATAATCGAAATAAAAACCAAAACACAACTGGCAAAAACCAGTTGTTTCCAAGGTACATTAAACAGGTATCAATACAAGATCGGCTGTTCTAGTAAATTTGAGAATGTGTGTATCACACAGACAATATATTTTGACACATTTGTGGTATTTTTCTATCAGCAACGGGTATGTGTTAGTAACTTTTAAGGAGCTTATGAATGTGTGCGATACACAGACAATAGATTTGACATATTTCTGGTATGTTTATACCAACAAAATACGTGTGTTTTTGGTGTTGTATTTGTTGTCGTCGTGGTGGTACCTGTATTATTGTATCATGGTTGTTTCATATTCATTACAGGTATCACCATAACTAAAACAAATACAACACCAAAAAGCACATGTGTTTTGTTGGTAGAAATGCCCCAAAAATATGTCAAATCCATTATCTGTGAGTCGCACACATTCATAAGCTCTCTCAAATTTTCTAATACATGCCCGTTGTTGATAGAAAAATCCCAAACATGTTGTAATCAGGGAACGAAGCCGATCGGCGGTGAGTCGGGTAACAGCCGCCGCCGATGATTTTTGAAGAGTCGCAGTTTTTGGCTTCGGCTGAGCCGCTTTTTAAAAAAAGTGCCTTTAAAAATAAAATCCCCTTTTTTAATTGAACGGCAAAATATATGCCTGCTTCTGCCATCAATGGTAACGTCAGAGATTTTGTTGACATTAGCCAAATTTGAGCCGAAATACACTAGCGACGAATTAATTTGTCGGCAGCCGCCGCCAACCTTTCTTCGGCGCAAGTCGACTTTACGCCGCCGCCGATGATATATGTGATCAGCCGCCGACAAATCAGTGTCGGCTTCGTTCCCTGGTTGTAATCCATAATAAGAATTTGACAACTACGACTCAACTATAAATTTAGTTCTGAATCATAATAGGGGCCGAAAATATGTACATATTTGCATTAAGAGTATACTAACTTACCTTATAGATATTTTTAAATCGCCAAAACTAAAATAAAATAGCGTAATGGCAACGCTGGTAAAAACACTGATCTAATTTGCTTTCCAGTTATTTTCATCATTTTAGTTCCTTCCACTTTTTTTATATGTATGTTAGATATAACAATATAAAAAGTAGTCAAGAAAACGCATTTATATAAAAAACGATACAAATAACAACAACAACTTGTTGTCAAGAAGTAACAAAATTCGGGACGTCTTTTTGCTGCTGTGAATTAAACGAAGCGCATTTATACAGTTGGTGGTGATTCTACCACAATATACAATTCTACACCAATTACAACATTACAAAACAACTGACAATTTCATCACATTTTTTAAAACACATGCATAATATGTATGTATTACATATACAAGCTTTGACATAATAATATCTATTTTTTATTTCCTTCCTCTTTCTTTTAATTATAATAATAAACACATTTAACGGAACAGCGCAACTAAAAACAATAAGCAACATATTCTGCGCCTTCACTTTGCTGCTTTGACTTTTTTTTTTACAAAATTTACGTATTTTTTATCTTTAAAGCACAACACTTTGATAGAAAATTCTTACTCTACATTAATTTAATATTTTTATTAAAATTTAACACTTTTGAAAATTTTTATTTAAACTTTAACACAGACAATACATAAAAACGCACACGTTACCGAAAATTTGCAAATAAACTGATTAAAGAATAGCGATGTGAGAAAGAGTTGAAGAAAACGAAGTTTTTTTAAGCAAAAATATAACGGAAAAGTGCTTCATGAACAGTGTTGCCACAATATAAAAGTTTCTGTATGCAAAAGTATACAAATGAGAACAAAATATGTATGTATTTATTTATTAGAATATACCTACATAGTTAAAAAATTAAACTATAACTCTAATGAACTAAAAAGCTGAAATAATAAATTTAAGACATACATATTAAGTTAAAAAAAAATAAGTAAAAAATTATAAATTCGATCGGCCCGTGCAAAAAGTTGTATGCATGTTTAGTTCTCTGTTGTCCGTTTGCAATTAAAAAAGCATTCAAATAACTAAGGAAATTAGTTTAAGCATGTATAAAAAACAAACAATCAGCTTTGTTTGTAATAATAATAAAACAAATTGAAAAACTGCTAAAACCGAAGTGTTTTTCACAAAATCAGATATAAACAAAAGTCAAAAATTTTTTCATAAATATAATGAAATAAAGTGTTTAAAAACAGGGTAACTAACTGTGACCCAACGCCCATGTCCGTGTAGCTAAAATCCACCCTCATTTCATTAAGGTGACGATATGTAGGCACAAATACGATATTTATACATTTCGGAGCTTTTCAATAATTTTGGCATCGATTTGTTAATGCATATCGAGTCGTAACCACACGAAAACCGTAACCAACATATTTTTCGATATCCGTTTTTTGATGTAGATCGATAATATACAATGTTTTGCGCTATCTGTAAAAATGTCATAGTCAGGGCATGGTAACAAATTTACAGCAAAATCAATTGTAACGTAAGCCCAAATATATTTTTGTTTATATTTTTTGGTGACTGAAATATTGGTTACGATAAAATTTTTTCAACTAAACAAGAGGCAAAAATATAAATAATAATCACATTAACCTGAATAGTATTGTAGTAATATGTTCATATAGCAATATCGGATAATTCGGACCAATCATATCGTCATATGAAATGCAAAATGGAATATCATCACACACACTTGTATCGGATAAAGAAGATGTATATACAAGTATAATAATATTGCTCAAGAGACTACAAAAATTGAGAACCGGCGACACAAGTGTCCTTTCTAGCCCATGTAAAAATAAAATGTGTTAACATAACAAGATATGTTTTTGGGCTTAAGTGCTATGGGAATCACCATCATATAAGTTACTACACAAGGCAAATTTTCGGCGTTCAGTTTGAGGATTTAATGAGAATAAGAGCTTTGATATTTCTACATAAAATAGTAACTTCCGGTCAACCTGAAGAACTGTATAAACGACTTAGTTTCAGTCGTTTCGAAAGCGATAATACCGCTAAGAAATAAAACATTAATATCAAATTGGAAATTTTTTATATCCACGATACGTCTTTGGAATACTATCCCTCCCCATATCAGGGGAATTATCAACGCTTTAATTTTTAAAAGGCAAATTTTTCAACATTATTCTTAGCTATAATTCAATTAAAGTATCAATATAACAATTAATTATAACTGAAAATGAAAATAGTTTATATTTTGGCATACATATGTATATTTATTTTAACGGTTTTTAATTTAATCTATTTTTTGTTCAAACAAATATTGTTATATTTATTCTAATTTTCTCATTATCTAGTTAAAGTTTTTCTACTGTACCTACAATTTCTTATTATAAATGTTAACATAACTATTAGTATACTTCTGCTACTTTAAGACTTAAGTTTTGCTGTAGAAGGTTCCAAAATAAATAAATAATAATAATAACTATTGCAGTAAAAAGTCCACCGAATAAGATCGAGTGCTGATGGGCATAGGTAACAAAACAAGACAGAAAAACCGCCTGCTAAAGGAGCCAGAATTTATCGATTGTGGTTAATCCCGAAAACATCGATGTTCAGTTCGACCTTTACAAAAGTCAAGAAATTGGTATTTGTACTTTTCAATTGCCACGTGCTTTGAAAAATTATTTCTCAATAAAAAATGATTTAATTGTAAAAATTAAATTGAACGAACTTAAGCCTGAATAATAAATTTCTTTGGATAAACTAATAATATTTAAAATTTTTTGCCGCACCCTAATGTACAGTTCTGTTTTCTTCAAAAAAATTTTTTTTGCTTATAGTGTACAAAAATAAAACAATTAATATCAAGAAAATATTCAAAATAATTATTATCGTAAATAAAAAACAAAAAAATACATAGTAAAGTTATCTCCAAGATATATCAACACCAGGTAGTCGCAAGAGAATTCGCCGTGGAGAATTTACATTTGGGCTGTCAAAAAAGCTGATACATTAACACTGCTGACAGGCCAAATGTGTAAACATTTACGTAAACAGCTGGGCTCTTGCGGCCACCTAGTATGAATTCGCCTTGGTTATCTCTAAACAAATATTTATTTTCATTATTCATAATAATTAAAACCAATTTTTATAGAATATTTCTTAAAAGTGGTAAATTTTTTGGTACCTGAAAAATGAGCATAATTATTATTTAGGATCCTTGGTTTATATGCATGTTTACAAAAACAAAAAAAAATTGTTTTGTGATCGAAGTTTTTGTAATTTGTCCATGTTTAGAAATTTTTTTGCGATTTTGAATTTACTCCAATGTATTTATAACCTTCGACCAGAAAAGAGGGGTATATAAGTTTGTAGTGTGTATATGTGTATCTGTGTGTGTCTGCATATTCCCTCGTAGAGCCGAAACGGCTCTAGAGTGTTCCTAGGTATGCTTTTAGAATATCGGCCCAGTCATTTAGAAGTTATCACCTCCTTTCTAGCTGCACTCCTTGAATAGCTGTGTCTGTGGCACCGTAGCACCCGAACGGCTAGATCGATTTTAATTTGTTTTCTTTTGTTTGAAAGCTGACTTGATATAAAATCTCCCAACATATGTATGTATATTGGAAAAACTTAGTCCAAACGTTTTGAAGTTATCATTATTTGGGGGTTCTTAAAATTTTTAATATGTTATTTCCCTAATTTCTTCAAAATTTTCCTCATTCCAGTTTATTCACAGCTTTAAAAATGTTAATTTATGTACTTTTGAAAATGAAATAATATCCATAAAAAATGCATATAAATTCCATGCAAATGGCACTGCAGAGTAAAGATTGTTTGAATAGCCGGCCTTTGGGTTTCTCCTCTGGCTTCGCAGAGTTTGGCTTTTTGACTATGCAGAAAATCTTTACTCTGCGAAGCCATTATTCGACAAACCCATGGACATTATTTAATTTTTAAGTAAAAATGTCCATAGACGTTATTTGCTTAGACATTATTCCTGCCATTACTATATGTATATAATTCGTGTTGTCAAAAATGATTATTATTTATATTATAAACGAAATGATTAAGTTTTAAGACCATGGTTTTCTAAATATTTGGAGCATATGTTTTAGTTTTTAATGCGTATAAAGCACATTTTTCGTCATATTTCCGGTTTCGGGGAAATAAATAATAATAAAATAAATAACCTCAAAATCGAAAATTTTATCATAAGACAACCATATTTTGAGGTAGCGATATAGACGTCACCAAGGTAGATCTATAAGGTATACTTATCGGCGAATTGATACAACAAAGCAATTTTTTGGGAATTGTGGTGTCAAAAAATGTATAAGAAAAAATCAAAGCAAATATTAAAATGTGAGAGTATTGGTAAAATATGCTAAAATTTCACATAATAATTATCGAACAATTTCATTTTTCGGTTTGTATTCGTTTGCCAAATTTAAGGCAAATTTTTTTTGGCAGCCCAATTCCCAAACAAGTTGCAATGTTGTATCAATTCGCCGATAAGTATACCTTATAGATCTACCTTGTTGACGTCTATATCACTACCTCAAAATATGTATTTCTTATATATCGACCTTGGACGTCGCATAGAAATATTTTGGAAAATTTTTAATACATTTTTTTAAACATGTTTTTATATTTTAGAAAAAACGAAGAAATAAAAAAAAGGAACTTTCATCTTCATCGGATAAATCAAGATCACCGTAAATCCAACTAACACTGTATAATTTATTAAGAACAAGTTTAAAATAATTTTCCCACAGGTCTCCTTTGGACAAACCCATAGAATTTAAAAAATCTGGACATTTTGTAGAAAATAAATCATCTGACTATGAATTTCGTAGCCGTTCAAATGAGAATTCCCAAAAATCGAAAGAATCACAAAGGCATCATTATGAATCCTCACAATACATTCGCGGTAGACGCAGTCGCAGCCATAATGATAGAAATAGAAGTAAAAGTCGTAACGATAAACATTTAAGCAGACGTATCAGCACCCGTATTGAAAGAAATGAACGTCATCGTGACCATATACGAGATTCTAGTTGTTCAAAAGATTATCGTAGTCGTGAGCGCAATGATACTGATTACAATAGCAAAGAATATGAAAATCGCAGGTCGCGATCTCGTCAAAGGTCAAAACACGAAATTGCGGACGAACGCATTAAAAATC
Organism: Panzeria rudis; assembly: GCA_956483635.1. Lineage (NCBI taxonomy): Eukaryota > Metazoa > Arthropoda > Insecta > Diptera > Tachinidae > Panzeria > Panzeria rudis. The sequence goes on from OY101448.1 coordinate 202,539,853, forward strand.
TTAAACGTAAACGTTATGAAGAATATTCTCAAAGAAAGAAACGCAGTCCTAGTAAAGATGAGCGACGCTCACGCTCATTCTCATCACCACTTACTAGCCAAAGTCGTGATAAGAAAAGTTTTGCAAAAACTACTGAAAACGAAAGTAGTTTGTATATAAAACGTTCGAAAACTCCAAGGCATAAATCTCAAGATAATCGAAAAAAAGTTAATAAATCTAGATCGAGATCATCTTCTGTAAAGGAACATTTACAGAAGAAATCACGTACTCCACTACCACGAACATCTAAAAAACTTGAATCAAGAAAAAATGATACAAGTGTTTTCAGCAATCAGGAAAAATTAGCCGAAATCAAATCGACTAGCTTTAACTTAACTGAAAAAAAATCAGGTAGTTCAAAATCGAGATCTAGAAACACTTCAAGATCATCTTCAAATACATCATCTACTGATACAGGAACTTCTAAATCTAGGACTCCTTCTCCAAAAAAAGAATATTCGGAACATAATTCTATATTTAAGAGTAGTGGTTCGCAAAAGCTAATAGAACAAATAATAAAGTCCCCAAGTCCAATAAAAACGCCCACGCCAGCGAATAGGAGATCCATGTCCATGTCCAAATCAGTAACTGTATTATATGAGAAAAGCAGAAAAGATAAACAACATTCCGATTCAATATCAGAAGAATGGCTTGAAAAATCAAAAGAAAATAGGGAAGAAAACAAAAAAATGTCATCTAGAACACCACCTCCTAACGTAGAGAAAAAAGCCTTAAGTCCTAGATCTTCACGGGACTCATCAGAATTAAGTTATTCTCCTGCTATACGGAATCCTGAACGCTATCGCGATATTTTAGAAAACAATAAAAGTCATAAAATTGAAAAAAGTAAAATTGGTGATAAGGAAGAAGATATAAAAGAGCTGGCTAAATCCCTGAAGCAAAATGAGGATCGTGATTGGGATCGAAAAGAAAAGGTAGGAAAGAATGATAGGAATCAGGCAAAGCCGGTAGTACATTTACAGTCTCAGAGCGATGAAGATAGCGATGCCATAGAACGTAATACTGAAAAAATGCTAGATGAGTTTCAGGAATTTAAACGTGAAAGAGATCTTAAAGATTTAAAAATGTTGGAACAGCTTAAGACGGACATTGCGGCAAAAGCCAAGGAGAAGATCAAGACTATTGAAAAAATGGCTGCATCCACATCGGCGTGCTCAACATCAAATAACGACGGAGAAGTAAGTGATAAATCTTATAAACGTACAGTACGCAATTCCCTAAATGATTTTTTGGCTGCCAATAATGTGGCCCCAGCTGTGGTAGCAACGTGTTCCCCAAGTGATTATAATAACATGCCGAACTCACCACCTGGTGCTATATATCCACAGACCTTGGAAGAAATAAAAAAAGAACAAGAATCTATCTTACAATTGACAGAAACATCTAATCACATAGAAATTATAAACAATAATAAGGACAATGAAACGCAGGTCAATTGCAAGAAGTCCCTACTGACTGCAAATTGTCATGCGCTACTCTTAAGTCCAACAGCAATTTCACTACATAGTAATGTCAATCTAATTAGCAAAGAACGGGATCGTAAGCGTGAACGAGATATTCGTGATCGTGAACGAGAAAGAGAAACTAACTATTTTAACAATGATCGTTATTTAGACAGAAGACAAAGGTCATCTCCCAACTACTTTAGTACCGGTGGATGTGGAAGTGGAGGCGCCATCGGGATTGGTGGTAGACGCAATATCAACAATAGCAGTATGCTAAATACAAATCATAGACAACAACGGTTAAATGTAATATGCAACTCTGGTGGTGTTGGTGCTCATCATCATCATTCTTCGCATATACATCCACATCATCACTACCCAAATCATAAAATAATAAATAACCACCATAGTTCTACTTCTTCTACTATTTATATTGCTAATAATTCTTCTACTAACCCTCATACATTAATCTGTAATCACAGTAGCAACTCCACTAATATATCATTTCATCGACCTAGTCGTATTAATAACACGCCCCTTATAACCGCCACTCAATTTAACAACCAAATGCTTAGTAAACAGTCGAATAGTATTTTAGTTAATCGCCGCGATCATCGTACAGCTTTAAATTTGGGTCTTAGCGGTACTCCATGCACAAATTTCTCCAATAGTAATTTACTACTAACAAAAGCTAATAACAATCCGCATCATCTTCATGCGGCGGCCGTAGGTCATGTCGTTGGCGGTGGCCACCATCATCAATATCATCACCACCACCATCATCATCATCACGGTCAGAGTATGAGCAGTGGTGGCAGTAACCCAGCTACTCAAATAACAGACCGTATATTAATGGCTGCTTCGATAGCGGCAGCACAACGTCATAGTTTGGGTGTACACTCTACGCCTAGTGCGGCTGCAGTGGCGGCAGCTAATAATTTAAATTTTCTACAGCAACAGAATAAACCAAAACTTGTTATAAAGCCATTTAAAATTAATGATTCACAGCCTTTAGTTGCCGCGTTGGCAGATTCCTCATTGGTGGATGCTATTGTGTCGAAAGTATCAACAGCAACGGTAGCTGCAGCCGAAAGTGCAGCAAGGCGTAGTCGCAGTCGTTCGAGACGTAGTCAAAGTCGTAATCGTCATGAGGAAAAAGCAAGTAGTGGTGGCAGCAATAGCGGGGGAGGCGATGGAAACCGACGTCGTTCTACTAGTCACTCGAGATCATCGTAAGTTGTCTAAGTTTGACGAAATGTTAATAGAATTTAAAAGTTTTTAACACTTTTTTTTATATAACAGAAGATCTTCAACATCGAGCCGTAGCAGGAGTCGTACCCATAGCCATCGAAGCTTGCGATCGCATTCTTCTAAATCAAGTTCTTCATCACATACTTCTTCACGCACCTCATCAAGGTAATTTGAAATTTGTATTATTTCGACTTATTTTATTAACCGACTTCAAAAAAGGAGAAAGGTTATCAATTCGTCAAGTATTTTTTTTTATGTATGTTCCCTCAAAACTCCGCCATTTATGGAGCGATTTAAATTTTTTTCTTTATTTAAAGGGATGTATTTCCAGATTGGCTGCGTTATAAAATGGGCATGTTCACGCCCATACAAAGTAAATACACATTCCTTTTTAACTAGTTCTACTCAACCGAGTGTTATGAAACTTTGCACACACATAAAATTTCTGTTTGAATACTGCATCATGATTTAAAACAGTTATCAGTGCCACGCCCATGCAAAGTAAATATTCATTTTCAACAACTTCTACTAAACCGATTCTAATGAAACGTTGCATACACCTTTAGTTACCGTTGCAATACAACATTATGGCCGATTTCATAAACGCCACAATGCATTGCAGTGATGCAAAGTCGTATGTGCTTTGTTGTTGTAAACAATATAAAGTCGCATCACTGCAATGCATTGTGTAGTTTATCAAGTCGGCCTATGTTTTGAAAAGCGGACAGTACCACGCCCATAAAAATAAGATATTCATTTTAACTACTTCTACTTAACCGATTCTTATGAAACTTCGCACACACAATTAGTTCTCGTAAAATACATGATGATAAAATATTGAGGCAGTGCCACGCCTATTTCGTAGTCAGTTTTTTTTGCAAGAACTATTTACGAAACAACTACTTGAGAAAAAATTTCCGTTTTGTTAACAAAGTATGAAATTATTTTGGAGTGATTATCAAAAGTTTCATTTAACGATATATTTTTATGCTAAAGGCAACCCAATATTTCAAAGTTTAAGAACCCGTTTAAATAAAATTAAGGACTCAAAGAAAGAATTTCATATCTTTATATATAATAAAAACTGTACATGAAACATTTTTTGAAAATTGTTATGGTGGCGTAAACAGTAATCATACTTAGAACATAAAACAATAACTTTTAGAATTTTGGCCTGTCTGTCTGTCCGAACACGTTTCACGCAAAAGCCACTGAACGGCTTTTTATGAAATTTGGTATGGAGATACTTTAGAGAGCTGCGCCCATGTTCTGTAACCTGTGAGAAGATGTCGCATCGAGAAAAAATGTATAATTGAGGCGCTTAAAAGTAATTAAGGTTCAAAGTTTTTTGTTCCCATGAATTTCGTACATAATATTTTTGGTTTCTAATATACAACCGCCTCTTGAGGTCATTGTATATGTCTGAATTTTTGTAGAGTGATAGATATTGGTATGAAGTGTTACCGATTCATGCATAAACCTAAACTTTTTTAAATTTGCCATTGTACCCCTTTGCTTTTCACCCCCTCAATTATATTAGTCATCGCGTTTTTTGCAGGGGATGTATAAAATATTTAAATCCAAATTGATTATTAGGCTAAGATTCGTAACGTTATATTCAGAAAGAATTAGGCATGATTAATATTCCAAGGAACAAGGGAAAAATTAACATCAACTTAATTTTTCAACGCACACAGCAGAACCGAGTAGCGCCACTTTCGGAAGCCGCTACACTTCCATCGTCAGTGCTCATGTGTATTTGCTTATTACCACTTGTCAGGTGGCTCTGTTGAATGTGATTTTTAATTCTTATATATACAACTTTTTCGTGAAAATTGAATACGAGCATTAAATCACTCTCAAGGTGATATTGAAGTGGACTTTCCTAGCGTTGCCATCGGTTTATTTTTCTTCATTCCTCAAGACAAACTTTTTTGGTTTAATTTTATACTTAAGTATATATGAACATGTAAACATGTGAAAAGCTCAAGCCAGTAGCTAATTGTTTATTAATATGATTATTTCGAACGTATTTGCTCTGTTCTGCTGTGTACGTTAAAAAATTAAGTTGATGTTAATTTTTCGCTTGTTCCTTGGAATATTAATCATGCCCAATTCTTTCTGAATATAGCGCTACGAACCTTAGCCTAATAATGAATTTGGATTCACAAAGCATAAATCGAAGTTTTTGCTCTACATATTGTTAAATAAAACGTAAAAAGGACTAACTAACAAAAAAAAGTGCGTTGTATTTGACCAACACACATAATTACTATAAAAATCAGACTTTCCCGAACAAAATAGCGATATAATTAAGAAACTATTAAAGGAAAAAAATGTTTTTGTTTTTTTCACTTCTCTCCAAGTATGAGCTCTTAATTTTAATAGGAAGGTCCTCTGCCTCTCAGGTTTTTATTTTTCGTTATTATTAGAAAGAAAAATTCAAATCTCGGTATTTACTATTGGGGAAAAAATATCTCGTATCATATATGTATTTGTATTGAACCGTTTAAAAGATATTCATCGTCAAACTTCAATGCACACGTAAGTTTGACGATGAATATCTTTTAAATGGTTAACTTAATCCACTAATCATATTAGAGCATTTTTGTAGTGCAGTAAATTTCCTATAAAATTATGATTTGCGCGTATCATAATAATTTTTTGTTAACGAGTTATAAAATTCATAAAAAAAATGAAATCTGACTGAAAATAGTCAAACTTCAACCTTTAATAACTTTTGAACGGTGAGATTTGCAAAAAATTGTTAGAGACCTTTTTTTGTAGAGAATTCAATTTTCTACAAATATATGCGACGAAATATTTTTTTCCAAATAGTAAATACCGAGATATGATTTTTTCTTTCTAATAATAACGAAAATATAAAAACCTGAGGGGCGCAGGACCTTCCTATTAAAATTAAGAGCTCATACTTGGAGAGAATTTTATTGGGGTGTCTACCTATTCTTCAACCTATTTTTCAGAGTATAAAGTAAACAAAAAAAATTTGTTTGGCCCACCCTAGTGACGATATATTTATCAGGACTTAAATATCATTTAAAATGTTGGGAACAAATTTTTAAAACATGGTTTCGTTGGGTAGTATGAATAAAAAAGTATTTGGTTTTTACTTACAAATTTGTTTGAAAACAAAAAAATTCTTAGTTTTATACCAAGGTAGATTAATAGAAGTAGTGGTGAAAACACAGCTGTTTTACTATTTTCATTATTGGAACTTTCAAAAGTTGTATATTTTTTAGAACCTGTCGAAGTGATAAAAGAAGTATAAAGAAAAAACTAAAAAAGTAAATTGAAAAAATTAATAAATCAAGAGTTGATTTTTGACACTTCGTGCAACGAAACAACAATAAAAACCCATGTTGTTTTTGTCATGTTGTATTTGTTTTAGTATTATCACTACCTGTATTAATCTACCTTGGTTTTATACTGAATAATTTCCGGAATTTTGTGTTTTAAAACAAATTTTTAACTCTGCAGTTACACGTTCAAGAAATTGCTTTCAAGTTGATCACATGTATTGCTTGTTAAAACTACTTTAAATTGACGCCATGACGTAGGCTGTAAGCAACTTGATAGTCAATTTTGTTTTCAAGATGCCGTCGTCAAGGAATCAACAACGAAACAGTAAAACCCGGTTATAACGAATTCTCGGTTGTAACGATCTAAGTCTAAAGTGCCGACGTTTCGGTTGCCATTTTCATACAAAAATAATTCGTAATAGCGAATTCGTAGTTAACGAGTCCTCGTTTGTATCGAACTACGCTTATTACGAACTTGTGATAGAGCGGTTTTTTTTGCTGTTTGCACAAAGTTCGCTATAGCCGAGTCTTTCTGTAATTTACTTACAATAATAGAGATCAGCTGTTTAAATTGAACGAAAAATTGAAACAAATCTTGAAAGCAAAATTGAAATCAAGTTGGTAGTCAATTTCCAATTATGTGTGTGTGTTAGTAAAAAAGTGTGAGTGTATTGAAACTTGAAACAAAAATTGAAACAAAACTTGAACGTGTAACCTCCAAGTAAGTAAAAAGCAAATACTTTTTTTTATTCATACTACCTGTTGTTTCTACTTTTCAAAAAAGCTTTATAGCACAAGAATTTATTAAAAAGTATTTGCTTGTGAATCCAAATTGATTATTAGGCTAAGGTTCGTAACGTTATAATCAGAAAGAATTGGTCATGATTAATATTTCAAGGCACAACGGAAAAATTAACATCAACTTAATTTTTCAACGTACTGAGCAGAACAAAGCAGCGATACTTTCGCAGGACGCTACACTTCCAAAGTAGCGCAATGTGCTGCTGTGTACGTTGAAAATTAAGTTGGTGTTAATTTTTCCGTTTGTTCCTTGGAATATTAATCATGCCCAATTCTTTCTGAATATAACGCTACGAACCTTAGCCTAATAATCAATTTGGATTCGCAAGCAAATACGTTCGAAATAATCATATTATTGAAAAGTAGTACTTCATCAACTGAGAACCCGAAGTTAGTTAAGAGTTCAATCGATTACACATAAAATATCTCTAACGGTATGGCTACCGACTTTAAATAAACTTTCATTGTTTGGTAAAAATTTATTATTTGTTCATGAAATAAAGATTATGAACTTTAAAGAAATCAGAAAAAATGGGAATAAAGAAAATTAGTCAAACGGTGACACTAGGAATCGCTATGATAAACAGATTAGTTAACATCAACTTAAGTGATTTAATTCTCGTATTCAATTTTCACGAAAATTTGTATATATGAGAATTGAAATCACATTCAACAGAGCCACCTCACAAGTAGTGATAAGCAAAATACACATAATCTCTGATGATGGAAGTGTAGGGGCTTCCAAAAGTAGCGCTGATGTTCTGCTGTTTTTGTTGACAAATTAAGTTGATGTTAATTTGTCCCTTGTTTCTTGGAATATTAATGATGCCTGATTCTTTCTGAATATAACGTTAGAGTAATTCTGAGTAAATTCAACAAATAGGCTTTAAATTTTAATAAATGAATGTCTAGTAATTCCGTGTTTGTTGCTTGTCTTGTAAATGAATGTAGTAATTCCGAGTTTGTTGCATGTTTTTTGGTATGTATTTCTGTTCCATTGCTTTCGCGTTTCCTGTATTTGGTAAATTATGCCCATCAGTATACCAGTTGGGACTCTCTCTGCCAATTGTAAATGAATGTCTAGTAATTCCAAGTTTGTTGCTTGTTTTTGGTATACATGTCCTGGATTTCGAATTTTACGAAACGGTAACACTAGGAATTGCTGTGATAAATCATATAGATCGTAAAAATGAAATTGCTAATATCGCGAAAATTGCAATGTGAAGTATAAGTTTTTGTTGTTTAATTTGTATGTTGTAAGAAAACCGCATCATTACAATGAACATATTTTGATGCTTTCGAGTTCAACCATAAATATAATCGATAAAATTAAAATTCGTCACAAGTAATAAAACAAAAGCGTATTTCAATAAAATCATAGGATAAACGATATAAACGGGCAAGTGAATTGCACAATATTTCTTACTTTCTTTTTAATACAATTACACATTTGTGTAAAATAACTCAGGAGTTGAGATCCCTTTTCCATTACATGTATGGTGACCATTAATTCCATAGAAAAATAGTGTACACATTTTATGGATTAAAAACATAACAAAACTAATTGAATATTAGGCTTAGGTTCGTAACGTTACATTCAGAAAGAATTGGGAATGAATAATATTCCAACGAACAAGGGAAAAATTAACGTCAACTTAATTTGTCAACGTTCACAGCAGAACCGAGTAGCGCCACTTTCGGAAGCCGGTACACTTCCATCGTCAGTGTTCACGTGTATTTTGCTTATCATCACTTGTTAGGTGGCTCTGTTGCTAAAATAGTGTACTGTTCACTATAATAGTGTACGGTTGGTCACCGTAATTATATGGCAAAGCTTTTTTATATTTACATTAAAAACAAACTTCAAAAATCTTTATTAAATAAAATAAAGAGAGAATGAAACTACCTTTTATTTATTATATCATGGTTGATAGATTTTAAAAAAGGACTAAAGCTGATTATCTCTGAAATTTTTGTCATAGATGTAGCTGTCATCGGCGAACAATTTTCAATAAAAGTAATTTTCAAGATATTTGTTCATAGCAGGTATTGAATATAGGCACTCGATTTGTACATACATAGTTTAAATACGAATTAGATTTCTTACAATTAATTTACTCAATAAAATATGTTTTTCTTACAGTAGCAGTGCTGGTTCTTCACGTTCAGGCACCCGTTCTCCTTCAATACCACGACGCCGTGGGTCTCCTAGTTTTTTGGATCGTCGTCGTATTACTAGGTAAAATGGCATACAGCAATTGCAAGGGCATGATATGAAACAATCAATTTTATTTTATTGTTTTCTCTTACTTTTTATTTATTATTTTATTAATTTGTTTTATTTTATTTTTTCCTATTGTAGCAGACATTCATCAAGTCGCCATCGAAGACACTAGTTATAGAATGGTTGATTATCAACATAATTTTGCTTAAAATTAATTTTTTTAGTTCACATACATAATTACACAACATTGATTTAAATTGCTTAATTTTTGATGCATTATGATTTGTATAACAAAGCTATTTTATACTATAGAAATAAAATATGCCGTTTGTTTATAAAAATAGTGTATGTTTGTATACAAAATACATTTTTTATTTTGTGATATTCGTATATAAATATCGGTAAATGAAAGAAAAAACCATGGGACAAAGATTTCAAAATCGGTGTATTTAAATATAAAGTATTTTTCTTCACCTGTAAATTTTAAAGAATTGTAGTTACATGGTTTTTTATTTTATATAACGATATACATGTGTATATATTTATAATTTGCTATAGACGGTTTATTATTATCAACATTTTCTTTTATTTAAGTGAGTTTTTGGTTTATTTGGTAAGTTTCGTTTTTATTTTAACTGAGTGGAGTGCTAAAGATATCAATTAAAACAATTTCATATATGTAATACTAATAATTAACTTTACTTCTTTGAAATAGTGCACGCAAACGTCCTATACCATATCATCGCAAATTGCCATCCGATGTTTCAAGTTGCTACTGTTCTAGTTGTTGCAGTCAGGATAGTTCTCCTCGGTCCCGTTCTCCATCCCGAGATAGCCGAAGCCCTTCAAGATATTTTTAAAGTTAATGTAAGTAGACTTTTAGTAAATGAGAAAGAAAGAAGTCTACATAAAATATCCATCAACATAATGAATGGAAAATTTGTTCTTAAAGCTATGTACATACTAGTGATGTTACGAATATTCGTATTCGTGTTCGAATCGCCGAATATTCGCCTCTTTCATGATATTCGTATTCGCCAAATTCAAGCGAATATTTTGTGAATACGTTCCAAAAAAGAATACATAAAAAATACTGAAAATTAAGCAAACAATATTAACGTTTACTAAAAAAATTTGTCTATAACGCAAAGCAATAATATTCTTTTAGTAAAGCAAAAAGAAACAAAATATATTTCACAACGACATAATATTTAAAAAGTAAAGTCCTGTTAAATTAATTTATTAATCATGTTAAAGTAATACTCAAAGCTCAGTAGAGGAATGTTGAACTTCAAAAATAAAAGTTTTGAAGTCTTTTCTCCATCAAGCCTATTGCGCGGTGTGTAAATAAGCTCTGCACCACTAAACATTCGCTCGCTCGGAACACTCGCCGCTGGTGTCACTAAATATTGCCTGGGTATAGGTAAAAGAAGCTCGTATTTTCCCTTATTTACTTTCCACCAAAAATTTAAAAAAGTGGCATTCAGGTGCTAAGTTAATAATTTCAAATTCGGTCAACGGATTATCATAATAATATTAAATACATATCGCGACCTCATTATTGGTTTAGCCCATATGCCAAATAGTCGGAATGGTGAAAAACACCAAAGAAAATTTACATAAAGTTTTCTCAAAATATACCCAATCGAATTTTTTTGTATTCTCACCACTGCTTCCGGCATATGTTTGGAAGAAAAATGTAAATTTTTGTGAACTTTCATCAATCCGGTTAGAAATTTCAATCTTTTTACTGAAAGTAAAAATCTTGTTTTGTGCTCCAGTAGCCACTATTTAGATGGAATATTCGTATTCGAATTCGGTGAATATTGTTTCAGATACTCGTATTCGTATTCGCGAACATTAAAAATTGATATTCGTAACATCACTATTACATACATACATATGTAGATAACTTTAGCTTAATATAGAAAGGCCCTAGCTCGTTATTTTTTAGAATTTTTTTTTGCATATTTCGATAGATTAACTTCTAATGTATCGAAATATGCAAAAAACTCGATTTCAAAATAAAAACGAGTTAGGGCCTTTCTATATTAAGGTAACGACATGTATGTATGTATGTAAGTTCGTTCTTATTAGATATAAATTAAAAGCCTCACAAATTGTATTATGGTATTTCCTTTCAATTTTAAAATTTTGTGTAAAATGTTTCATTTAATTATAATAGTACACATTTAAATTTAAAGAAATATAAATTTTATTTAAATTTTTCTTATGTAGTTTCATCTATTGTTATTCTGATAAAATGTTCATTTATTCATTTCTATTTTAATAAAATAATCCTAATTTTTCAGTGCAATCAAAGGTGTATTGTGTTTAAATTTAATTATAATTTGTTTTTACAAATATTATTTAAAGGTAAGAAGGCGCAATAAATGGTGACAAATAAACAAAAATACTTTAACCAATTTCCTCTATTTGTACAAGCAATTTATTTTTTAATGACCGTTTTAAGTCCTTCGAGCGCAAAGTTGACTGTGATACACCCGGACCAAGATTACTAGAAATATATGTTAGTTATAAGTACATCAAAATCTAAATCTAAAAAAGTTCGAATGATCACTAATTACTAATTCATCACTAAACTCGGAACATAAATATTTCATGACTTTGGAAAGCCAGTAGATTTTATTTTGGTATTAAAAAACTAGAAGAACGATTTAGGATTTTGAACGAAGTTGCGCTTAACGTTACGAAGGTAATTCTTGTATAGCTGTGTTAATTAAGCAAATTATATTCTGCACGAAGAACTGAATATTTGCCATAATCAAAAGACTATCCGGAGTTTTTATATTTCTTGAACTACTTATTTTTCACATTCTTCAGAGTAGAAAGTTGCTTGGAGTTCCAGGGTGGAACGGATTTATATAATAAAAATGCATAAACACATTTGTTTAATTACATTTATTAAAATTGAAAATATCAGAAAAACATAAGTTGATGTTAATTTTTTCCTTCTTCCTTGGAATATTAATCATGCCCAATTCTTTCTGAATTAAACGTTACAAACCTTAGCCTAATAATCAATTTGGATTTACAGGTAAATACGTTCGAAATAATCATATTAATAAACAAAGCTACAGGCTTGAGCTTTTCACATGTTTACATGTTCATATATACTTAAGTATAAAATCAAACCAAAAAAGTTTGTCTTGAGTAGAACAAAAATCAGAAAAATGGGAAAGAAGAAAGATAAACCAATTGTTCCTTGGAATATTAATTAAGGCTTACAGGTTGCCTAGAAATGAGATGGTATTGTACCTATCAAGAACTTGGTCCTTATTTTGATATTAGTACTTTTTACGGCGAAATTTTTGGATAGGAACTTGGCCTTATTTTCACATTTATGTTTTTGTGCGGATGTGTGTTAAGGCTTACTGCTAAAACTTTAAAATTATCAAAATTTCTTTTTTTAATGGGCGGTTTTACTAAATTCATTAAAAACACGAAAATCAGGAAGCACATGATGATTTCTAAGATGTTGCATGTAGCTCGTGTATTAAAGTATTGATTATTCTAAAATTACCTTTAAGACGTTTTAATATAAATTTTATATATAAAAAAATTTATTATTTGACATATTGTCATAATCTTACTCCAAATGAAGTCTATTTGCTGATAGTCAAACATTGTCAATATGCATTTCATTGGCGCTTTACCAAATCGTCAGTAGACTTCAACCACAGCTTTGAAAAGTAACAAACCCTTTATCTTATGCACAGACTTTCAAAAACTATTTGAGAGTTTATAAATGATAATATTTTCGAAAATCACAAAAGAATAAGATAAGCGTAATATAATAGTAATATTTTTTATATACTCAATAGTTTCAGAATTATTCAGACTACAATGATGAAAAATATATATGTATATGTATATATTTTTTGCAAAATTGGAAAATTTTTATTTGTTAAAAATTTATAAAAAATCGCAAATGCAAAAACTTACCAGTGTTGTTAACTGATAATAAAGCTACATATACTGCAAATAACATAAGCTTTATTTCACAATAAAGTGAAATTACCTGATTTTGCAAGAAATTTCTTTTGAAGATGCGCTGCTCCACCGTTTATCCAATTTTATTTTAAAAAAACCTGTAAAATACTTGAAACAAAATTAATTACAATTAAAAAGTTATTTTTTGGAAATTATTAAATTACATTAATTTTGATTTGTAACGTGCATTTTCCCAAATTAATATTTTACTTTTTAAGTAAAATACTAAATTTTTATTAGCTAGTTCCTATGGCCATTTCATTGGGGCTAATGCAAAACGTCAGGGAACCTTTACCCAAAAATCTCATAGAAAAACTAAAGATATATTAAACTCCTAATCATAAGAATAAGACGTTTATAATATCAAAGTTGAAACATGAGCTCCATAATCAATCATGTTTTTTATTTTCTTTACTTGCGTACTACAACAGGTTGGTTTTTTCCAACTCTAAATTGTAGTTGTAAAGGCAGTTGAAAATAAATAAAAGCAGCAACAGCTAGAAATTGTTCTCGCAATGTAAAATATTAAATTTTTATTAAAATACATTGAAATTGATTATGGAGGGGTATTAGCTAGTTCCTATGGCCATTTCATTGGGGCTAATGCAAATCGTCAGGGAACGTTTCTCAAAAATCTCATAGAAAAACTAAAGATATTATATTAAACTCCTAATCATAAGAATAAGAAGTTTATAATATCAAAGTTGAAACATGAGCTCCATTATCAATCATGTTTTTTATTTTCTTTACTTGCGTACTACAACAGGTTGGTTTTTTCCAACTCTAAATTGTAGTTGTAAAGTCAGTTGAAAATAAATAAAAGCAACAACAGCTACAAATTGTTTTCGCAATGAGCTGTGATGCCAACATGTATTTTTTTGCGCGGGCACTCGCATATTTATAATTAAAAAGTTCTTTTTTTTTGGGAATTATTAAATTACATTAATTTTAATTTTTAACGTGCTTTTTCCCAAATTAATTACATTTAAGCCACTTTAACCCGGTAGTTCCCAGAACTTTTTTTGTCTTGTATTTTGTTGAAAAGATGTATACTTATGTATTTCGACCTCCTGAGCACGAAAATGATGTCAATTTTTCAATATAACTAGCGTTACCATATGGTAATACTGGGTCGCCTGGGGTACAGGTTTTTTTATGAAAAAGAAATGCCTTTTTGGACATGTTTAAAGAGAAATTTACATAAATGGCGGTTTTAAATCGATTTTATTGAAATTATAAGTAAGGAAAAAATAAATTTATGAAAATAAGAAAGAGATATATTCGTTAGACTGAAATAATTCATGGTTTGGTGTGGTAATTGGCAAAACACTTCACACAAATTCCTACGTTGCATTTTATACATAATTTTCGGCCGTTAAATTTGCAACGTTCACCAACACAATGCCTACGATCAGATGGTACTACATAATGCCCACTCTGGTCATAACGAAGAGTGTGCTCAACTCGACCTGGTTGTTGTGCATATATGTGGGAGGGCATCGGACCAAATGATTTGAGTTTTGTACCATAATGTTTGCAGTATACTGCTAATTGTCGTTGAAATTCTAGTTGAGTCATTGTTGGTTACTCTTTTCGATGAAGCTGTCCCACATTTTGAGCACAAGCATCAATCAACCAGGTAATAATGCTAGCCCACCACTTTTTTCGTCTGTATGCGATGCGGTATTGGGCCAAATGTTGTTCAAATCAGTCTACTCCACACATATATTTGATGTATTCCGTGATCGCAGAAGGACGGGGTACATTTATTTTGGCTCCACTTGCTTTAGAATAACGCTGTGCCATTGATTTCGGATTTTCACGAAAGCTGGTAGATAACATGCAGACAACATTATCCTTCTATTTCACCAAATAAATACCAGTGCTTTTCATCGTAACTGATTCCGAGTAAAGGCTGATTTAGCCGACCGTAATGTTGATGTAGTTGCATGTGCTGATCGTTTCTGTCTCATAGCTTTTCAATGTGACAGAAACGATCAGCACATGCAACTACATCAACGTTACGGTCGGCTAAAGGAGCCTTAACCTCTCCATGGACTTGAAGTTTTTTTATGCACCAGTGGACAGCTTGCTGCTAACCCAACAAAGGATAATTGGTAAACAGGGGCCGACTTCATAAACGCCACAATGTATTGCAGTGATGCAGCTTTACATTGTTTACAACAAGGCACATACAACTTTGCATCACTGCAATGCATTGTAGTGTTTATGAAATCGGCCAAGTTATCAAAGTAAAACGAAAATGGCAGCCGTTTCAATGTATCATTAAAATTATCGATCATACAGACCAAAGGAGCGGCGCATTTTCCAATCTTGGCTTCATACACAACATTCGAACGAGGATTCTTTCCCTGGTAAATTTCGAAGTTCCCCAGTAGCCTGATGGAGTGCAAAGATAACAAACTATAGCCAAATCCTTACGGTTTGCCTTTGATGAACTGCTTCCATCCATGTCTACCAAAGTAAAATATCACGCTTTCATCGAAACATTTTTTTCGGCATGAAAATGTTCAATCATTTTTGCTTTCAATTGATCAGTAGGAGGAAGTAATTTCCACATTTTATCGGGACTTGTGCCATTTTTTTGAAGATGCCTTGAAATTGTCTTCGAAGTGAAGACTTTGCAAAATCTCTTGAAAACGATTTTGACGGAAAGATAAACCTCTGAAAGCTGTAAAATTCACAAAATGCCAACATATTGTAAATAGTGTACTAGATAAATTTACAAAATAGCACAGAAAATCATATGAAACGCAAAAAACATGTACCCTAGGCGACCCACGATTACCATATGGTAATAGGTCTGTTCAATAACTGAAAGTTGTTACTAATTGTTATTAGTTGTTACTGGAAACTGTTCACGTACTCGAAAAACTAACAACGAGAGAGTGAAAAAGGGCATAAAAAGTTGAGAGAAAAAAATTTGTTGCAAGGTTTTGCTAGTAAAATTTTTACTAGCAGGGATTAGCCAAACAGCTGTTTAGATCTTTTGTTTACAAAATAAAATTCATGAAAAAGTTAACTTCTTCTAATTTTAATGAATTGTTAAGAAATTAAAACTTTTTAAGAAGTCTAAAAAGGAAGTTTAAGAAGTAAGTAAGATTGGATATTTTTCTTTAATTTGACTGCAGTAGTGGCCGTTAAAAGAGTTTAAAACGCTTGAATTGGGTGGCAGAAAATTTTCCACCTTAAGGCTAATCATAATCGAAATATTATGTGAGTCAAATATAAGAAAAAAAACCTGGCAAGTTCCTGCAAAGAACAAATTCACTGTTTATTTTTTTACTTGCAAATGTTTGCTAGTAAAGCGTTCATTTACTTTTTCATATCTGGGAGAGTAATTTTAAAAATTTCTGCTTTACTCTCACGTTGCTAGTTTCTGCTAGGAAAGTAAATGAAGAGACCTAAAGACTTTAGTAAACTTTAAAAAAATAATACAAAAATAATTTTTTTTTTCAAAAAAATAAAGTACCAGTTTCATAGTTTATTTCATTAGCTACCAATTAGTGTAATTATTATTAAAATATACTGAAAAACTATTAAGATATGCATATACTTACCGACGTGCCCTATTGAAAAACGGAATTTTTTTCATTTTTATTTTTGTCGCCTCAATTTGACATGCGATAGCCTCGCTAATTGAACTCAGAATAACAAAAAAAAATTATTTGTTGGCAAGCCAAAAATGTTTTGCATTAAATAATGTTTTTCTCTTGTACTTTTGCTATGTGGTTTTTGATTTATTCGTCTAATTTTTAACAGCATGTTTTGCAATACCACACGTGGGTGTTATCGGGATAATATTGTTTTATATACCGCTCTGTTCTTTAAACCGAGTCGATTTTAAAGCGAGTTATTTTTCAAAACCGAATAATTTTTAATTTGGTGTTCCGTAAATGGTTCGATTTACTTCAGTAGAAGTTGAGTACAAATAAAAATTGTATATGTTAAAAATATCTAAAAAACATCATAAAACATGTTATATGCAGATACAGGTGGAAAATAATCAGAAAATAGAAATAATAAAGAAAAATTTTGTTTTATTTCATCAAATATATTTTTGATCATGTTTGCAATATATATGAGTGATATTAATAGTATTTTTTAAAGTTATATTTTTAGAAGAAATTTTTATAAAAACAAATATCTTTCAGTCCAAATAAATAAAAAAACATATTGAAGTTTAAGTACGAAGTGCTTTTTTTACCATTCGGAAAGAAATTGTTAAGGAAAAACGGAGTTTGATTTACTTTCGAGTATGTTTGTTTACTCGATTTTAAAACGAATAAAGACGTGAGAATTCGGTTGAGAGAACACCAAAAATTTTAATTCCTTTTGAAAACGAGAAATTTACTCGGATTCGGTTTAGAGAACAGGGCCGATAGTCAATAGTTTCAGAACTCTTCAAACTACAATGATGAAAAACAGATACATATATGCACATACCTACACTCTAAAACATTACTTCAAATTTCCGATCATATACTGTCTAAATTTGTGTTGAAAATTTCTCCTTGTCTAAAATTACATCGATTTTGTAGTTATTTTATTAAAGAAAAAACTTTCAAATTAAACATATTTAGTCAAAGTGGAAAATATGTAACACAAAGTATAATACGGCTATGGCTGAATGGTAGATACGTCGGACTATCAGTCAGGAAGTCGCAGCTCAAACCTGCACGCAGCCACTCGTTTTTTTAGTAGAAACATTTTGTTGAAAAATAATGCGTGTGTAATTTTAGGTCGATAATAATCTGTAAAGTGTTACCTAATATTATCAACCTAATTGTCAACAAAAGTGTTTTAGAGTGTATATATTTTTTGGAAAAACAACATTTTTATTAACTTATCATAAAGCTACGCTGTTAACTACAAATAAACTAAGCTTTATTTCATGAAAAGCGATAGGTAAAGGTAATTACCTGATTTCTTTGCAGATTTTGTTTGAAGATGCTGCTCGACCAATTTTATCATAACTTGTGAAGGGGTAGTCCAATTTTATTACAAAAACTTGTTAAGAACTTGAAATAAAATTATATTCAAGCCGTTTTAATATTTGAATAAACTATCCTCCTTTCTCCAGGTAGTTGTTAGAGTAATCTATAATAATAATAATATGTTGTTTAGCGTGAATTAATAATTCCTCAGCAATGGGTGATTATAAGTTGTTCATTGGGAACAAAAATAAATACAGCGAATGAATGTGACTTTGTGCATTAGGGTAAAATGTGTGTATATGTGCCACTGAACAACAATGTACTGTCGCATAGGTTTTTTTCCCTACTGAGGTAGTAGAGGCTGAGTCATCGGTGTATTTTTAAAATACATACCTATCAAATATATATTATTTTTGTCAATATCTCAGCCGTGAGCTCTTAAAGTAGAATGAAAAAGGTCACGTTAGTATACAGCCGAAGGAAAGATAAGCACAGCGAGTACACAAGCCATTTACATCGCATTGGAAATTCTTAAGCTGAAAGTCCATAACACGCGTTTCGTACGTTGCGGGTTTTGTGTGTTTCATACTTTAGACGCCTTTCTAAATTCAAGTTACATGCAACGCTTTTTGTGCGCCAATGTTTATGTTTTGATCAGCTGTAGTGTAATTATTTTTATCAAATAAAAATAATTTTTGCAAAAATGTTAATTGAAATGTTAAAAGAATTTGTGGAATTTATTGAGTTTATAAATATAATATTTTGTGCAACAAGAGCATACTCAAAGCTCCAAAATAAAACGAGACGGTTTTGGGTGCGTCCTTGTATTTGGAACGGGAAGTGAGTGGTTTTTTTAACTCAGCGAGAGCTATTCCAACAGATTGTCGGCTCTTCTTGACTTTAATGTAAATTTAATTGTGTCAGTACAATATAGAATAAAGTATAAAGATAAATTGATAAAATTAATAAACATAACAGAGATGAAACTTATTACATAAAATTAATCGATAAATAAAATGAAAATTTTGTTGATGAAAGAATTGTGTTAAAAAATGTATTTTAATGTATTTTATTCTTGAAAACATTTGTAAACTCTATTGCGATAGGGTTTTTTTATTAAAGACTTCATTTTTAAAAAAAATTTAAAAAATAATCCACCATACAAACCTATTTATCGATAACATTGAAAATATAATATAATTTGTCATCTCTGGCTATCAAAAACAGCTGTCATTTTTTCATGGCGCATGCGACGCATAGAAAAGTAGAAAGTAAACCTACTTTTCGCGTCAACCGTTTTACGCTTTGTGCTATGTAACTGATTTTCGAAAAAAAAAAATTAAATCAGTTCACAAATTACACCGCTATGAATTTGCACACATTAAAAAAATACACACGAACTGATAACTTCTTTTTTAATTAATTTTGAATATTTTGTGGAGATAAATATTAATATGCAGAAGAAACACACACATATTTAGATTAGGGGCATAACCAATTTGTTGGCATAGCACCATGAGGTCAACCATGTCCTAGTAACAACGAAAATCATAATCTTTTGTTATTTTTCTCAAAAAAGTTCACGCACCAATTGGTTTTTTCTATTGAATATTCATAATTTACACGCTGTTTTTAATTTTTTTTTTTCGTTAAAATAGGTTAAAGATACGTTTTGGTTTGCGAAAAATCTTTACCATCTCTAAATATTAATGAAATTTCATACTTGAGCTATTTTTTGTTTTAAATAAACATATTATTAAAGAAAATTAAAAATTTTCAAAACTTCATCGCGGTTGATGTGTGAACTCTTTTGACCTTAGCGAAAAAATAAATATACGTTCCCTTATAGTTTTTTATGCTCTATTGGACTGTGCTATGCCAATTTTTAAAAATTGTTAAAAAGTTACATTCCTAATGTAGATACGTAGCAGAAATTCTTATTATTCAAATATTTACAGGAATAAATATTTTCATTAAATAATTTCTAATTCTCCTCTGTCGGTGTACGTTGCCCAGCGCTAGTGCTGATACATCGTTTCAAAACTTCATCGCGGTTGATGTGTGAACTCTTTTGACCTTAGCGAAAAAATAAATATACGTTCCCTTATAGTTTTTTATGCTCTATTGGACTGTGCTATGCCAATTTTTAAAAATTGTTAAAAAGTTATATTCCTAATGTAGATACGTAGCAGAAATTTTTATTATTCAAATATTTAAAGGAATAAATATTTTCATTAAATAATTTCTAATTCTCCTCTGTCGGTGTACGTTGCCCAGCGCTAGTGCTGATACATCGTTTTCTACAAACACTTTTTAACAAATAAACTCAACATACGCACTCTGTATATGGAAGAACGAGCAATTTCCTCACAAACTGGCCCAGTAAAGGAAATATTTGTGCATGTAACAAGTTTTAAATAGTGTAATCAACGCAGCGTTGCTTACATGCATTTTTAAAAATATATTTCAGATGAACTTTTAGCTTGGTGGTATTAAAAAAATTAGGGTTTATTATTGGAAATCTAAAAAAGTGGTGGATTTTTCTCTGAAAGTGGTGGAGTTGAGTCAGATACCCAAAAGTGGTAGAGTTGGCCGCAGCGTTGCCAGAAGATTTTCAAAGAAAATCAGCATTTGACGAAATAAAAATAATATTTCGATATAAAAAATCATCATCAATTTTTTAGTCCAAAATATTTATTATTCAAAGTTAAGCTGAACAATGAAAGTTTTATATGAAACAAAAACGCGTTCTTATAAGTTTGTATGATTTCCTCACATATCCTTTTCTACGTGGGGGAAAAGAATTAAACTCGGGAGCAATCCCCAAAAAATGTGCATATTAAAAATCACTATGACTGTAAGAATGTATATATATATATGCGGCAGAATCACTTCCACCTCAAAACTGGTCAATTTCACGAACAAATTTCCAAAATTATAAAGAAGTTAGGAAAAACTCGTAAAACACAACTCAATTAAATATCAAAAATTCGCTAAAACATGTTAACATCAGAAAAAAGCTTTGAATTGGTTCGATATCACTAAAACCAATACGTCCCAACAAAAATAAATTTGGTAGCAAGGAAGATTTATTAGAAAGGCTTCGGAGATGCACAAAACCTAACAGTGCATTCCCTCTGCCTTACGAGGATGCAATAACGTAAGCGAGTGAAGAAATTCACCACACACATGACGCAGTTGGTCGGCTATTTATGTTTTTCATGTTTTTTAAACCCGAAGTTTTTTATTCAACTCACACTTTTTCTCTCGCTTTCGTAAATACAAATATGGATGCGAGTGTTATTTTCATTTCGTAATTTGATTTTTTATTCTTGAATTAAATTGTGTATGAAAATAAATGTACCTCGGTAGCTTAGTGGTTAGTGTTCTAGCCTAGCATGCGGAGATCTTTAGATCGATTCCTGATTCAATACGCGAACAAAAAGTATTTAATGAAAGTAAATTGTAGTGTAATATAGTTTCCAATTGTGTTTGTACCACTTAATACATAAATAAATATAAAAACAACATAAAATAATTTCAATGCTATGAAATGAAACATTGACTTTCGTATATGTAATTATAACAAGGGTGTTTGATGCATGATGTTAAAACAAAAGCATCCTAAGAATTGTTAAATATAAAAAAATAAATTATTATCAACGAAGTGCGTTCAAATTCCGTACTTTCCATCTTTTCAAGCAAATTTTTTTTCTGAATGACAGTTTTAGCGCCCAACATGAATGATAGTTTTGTCACTGTCATTCAAAGCTGATGAATTTTTGACAAGTTTCGTAGTGTGTACCCTGCATTATACTTAAAACTCGCTAAAACGGAAAAGTGTTTACTTTATAAGAACTAGTCAAATTCGGAGAATAAAGTGATATATTCCAAAATTCAGTATACTGTAGTCAGAGAAAGTTCACATAGCTAATTCAATGTAAGGCACAATGCACTACCATAAACTTTTATATTTAAAAACGGACGTCTTTTAATAACTATCTAAAATATATTCAAGCAAGTCCAAACATTATCATTTGGGAGAAAAAAATCATCTTTTGGGAAAGAAAATCACAAAATCATATTTTAGTTTAAAAATCATCAAAAATATTCTGGCAACGCTGGTTGGCACACCTGATCATATTGCTGTGTTACGAACATACTCGTATATATAATCTCTCTAAAATTTCCTAACTAATGTTATTGAAGAAGCTCATACCCATAATTAAAATTTGTCTAAGCTAATCATATCGAATTCACAAACCATAAGTAAAAACTATCATGGTGCTCACAATAACCTTTTAGCCATAAGTCAACATGGTGAAATTAATTTAATTTAACAGATTTTAAGAGCTCATAGCACAAGTAAAAAAGTCTAAGCTAATCATATCGAATTCACAAACCATAAATAAAGACTATCATGAAGCTCACAATAGCCTTTTAGCCATAAATCAACATGGTGAAATTAATTTAATTTAACAGATTTTAAGAGCTCATAGCACAAGTAAAAAATTTTGTTCTAGGATTTTTTAAAATTTTATTTTTTGGGACGAAAATGGGTAAAGAAGGAATTTGGAAGAAGATAAAATATCTTGGCAATAACATCTTCAAATCAAAAGCAATTTCACTCATTACATTTCAGCAATAAAAAACAATAATTGACTTGCACCCTAACAAAATTTAAAAAATTAAAACGCGGGTAAATTAAGTTTTTAAAAAATTTCAATGCGGCAGCACTGACTTAAAAAACGTAGGGTTACTTTAACCCTGGACTGGTATACACTCATTGAAACGACGAACACTGTTTTTATTTTTGCGTTCTCTTTTCACGTAACACTCTAATTTTCTCTGTGACTCTAGCCGACAGTATGTTTTTGTTGTGTGTCATGCATTCGATGATAAAAACTAAGTTTTTTAACAAATTCTTGAAACTGACTACGTCGCTTCGACGAAGTATACCATATATGTAAGTTTCTTTTTATTCGCGATTTTTGAGCCGAGCTTTAAATTGAAGCTTGCATTTCATGTGCAAATTTAATACAAAGCTAATTCCTTTATTTATTGTTAAGTTGTTCAACGTACTTGTTTAAAGAAAATATGTGTTTTAAAAGAAACATTTTGAAAAGAAGTTGAATTTAAGTTCCTTTTGTAACAATACCTTTGAAGCAAAGCCAAATTTTATGTTAGTTTTTATTTTAAAAAAACTAACTAAAAGCAAAAATTTATGAAATTATTTTTAATTATTATTTAAAACATCTAAAAGAACAATATAAATTTGTCTCCATTGAAAAAATATGCATAGCTACTTTATTATAGGAACGTAAAATTGGTATTCGTCGATTTGACGAAGTTTAACGATAAAGGGGTAAATTTAAGTATACCAATCTAGGGTTCAATCTATAAAGGGTTAACTTAGCTTTTGGAAGATTGTTTTAGCAAAAATCACCAAACTGAGTCTTTTAAGACTACTTTAGATGATCAAAAAGTGATTAATAGAAAATGACTACCGCAAATGCTTAAAAAGCGACTTGTGCGCAATCATAAAAATTGATCATACAGAAATACGAAATGTGACTGTTTTAAGCATGTTTACAGAGCCCAATACAGCTTTAATACGCGTATAAGTATTAACGTCGATCATATTTGCTGTTATATATCGCGAATGAAATTGCTTTTTCTAAAAAACGTAACATCTGTCAGTTCTTTATTTGTTTATAGAGGACGCATTGCTACGTCACTGACGCCAAGAACACCCAATTACGAAATTGTATTCGTCTTAACAATTAATTGTTAAAATAACATCACTTTCACATCAGAAACAAGAAAACTGTCATTATTTGAATTAAACGACTTTATTTTATCTATTTGTGTTGATCTTTTTATCATATAATTGTTTTATATGCCAAATAAAAATCTGTAGCTAAAATCTATTTCTTTTGTTTACAAGCAGGTAGTGTGCGCCATTAAAAGGGCTACCATTATATGGATAAAAAACAATAATTTTGTATGAGAAAAAGTAAACAAATAAAATTTATTGCAGAGGTGCAACTCCGTCTGAGCGAAAATAAGAAACGTCTTCTGCATACGCAAATTATTATGTATTCGTCCATACGCCTTTCGCGCGTGTGTTGATTGCAACGCGTTCTGTAAACATGCTGTAAGTTTATGTTAACTTTGTGTTGTCGGTGATGTAAATAGTTTTTTTAGGCGAATGGTTAGCACGTAAGATTTGAAACATAAAGGAGCTGGGTTCGATTCCCAGTCGAAATTAAAATAGTTTGGAAAATCCAAAAGTGCACGCCTCATAATCTCATTTAGACCGTGAAATTAAATAGGGTTCTATTCCTAATTATACTGAAGCGTAAAAAAAAGGACTCGATTAGTGAAGTCTTTCGGTTGTTATTGTGACCAGATACAGGATCCGTACTAACAGACAAACGGACGTCCAAGACAGAACTTTTTTAAACAGTTTTCTAATTAGTTTAAATAATAAAAATGACATTAAAAATGTCATGTGTTAAAAATAGTATTTTTTCTTAGAGCCTTATTTTGCAAAACGCAACGCTAAGCGTTGACTAATTTTGTGTGTGTTTTGTTTTTGCAATTTACATTTTTTCCATTCAAAATTTATCAACGCTAGTCGTTGCATTTTACAAAATAAGGCCCTTAATATGTGTGTGAATATATATTTTTTACAACTGCGATATATGATAATAATAGAGACCTTTTAAGTTTAAAAAATCAGTAGTTTCGCCTGAAGTGAGAGTAGTACCCACCTCAACGCTTCGCTTATAAGGCGTGCAATAACAAACAGTAAGTAAAAATCAATTAGTAAAACGAAATACAAGATTTTGCTGTAACAGGTGTGTGAATTAGATAATTTTTCATATGTTGGGTTAAGCGGCCCACCCACTTGCAATATAATTGAGCAATTTTTCGTATTGTACAATAATAACCCCAATGCGTATTTCATGTTCGAAGGTATCAGAATATATTGGGAAAAGTCAAAAGACTTTTGATTTTTATTGTACAATTAATAACATTGTGTCATGTGTTGGCAACATTGTTCAGTGCTATGTTTACTTGTTCACTATCAGGAGAATCGGGCAATATTTTGTTTGAAAGTATTGTGCCATTTATTGCATAATATACGTCAAAACGATAATAATATGTACAATAATATATGCAATAATATTGCATAATGGATGGGCCACTTTATAGTTAACGAATAATTTCGGTCAAAGGTTTCTGAAAAATGTCAAAAAAGGTTAGTGTAAAGGATATAGATTTTGGTAACATAGCGTCTTCACGAGACATTGATTTGTCTTGACAAAGTCAAAGTCGATATGAAAAATAGCACTAAAATTGTTCTGATGTTTTTACATATGAAGTTTAACAAATGTTAGAACAAAATTATGTCTTGTGAAGACGGGGTGTAAAGATTTCAAATCAAATCTATTTAAACTATGTTAAAAAGATCCGCGCAACAAGTCAAGAAAAAATTAGTCGGTCGACACGGCCTTAGTGTTAAGGCACTTCCTGCTTGTTAAATCACCATTTCTCTAAGACAACAACCTTCAAAGCACTAAAAAATAGCTTAATCCTCTCAATTTCTCTAAGACAATAACCTTCAAAGCATAAATTCAATGTAAATGCACTATTCAACTATGCTAAAAAAAACCAAGCAACAACTCAACAAAAAAAATCGGTGGGTCTACACGGCTTTAGTGTTCAGCCACTTCCTGCTTGTTAAATCACCATTTCTCTAAGACAACTACCTTCAAATCACTAATAAATTTATGTAAAACAATAACCTTCAAAGTATAAATTACCAAAAGTTGAAATTACAATCGTGAATAAAAGTTTGAGATACTTACCATACTTCAGTTTTTAACCACAGAATTTGTATTATATTTGATGTTTAACTGCTGTACTTCACCACTCTGACACGGTAGGAGGGGTAAAACAAAAGCCCGGAAACATCATGATGTTACGTTCAATCCTGGCGAAATCAAAAGCGTGTCATTGTCATTTGAATTTATTCATGCTAAAATAATTAAAGTGGAAGCAATAAATTTGAAACCACACATAACACACACAGCACAAATGAACACATTCAGACCACGGAGAAAAGCATTAAAAGTGAAAACTTGCAGTGGCGCACTGGAAGATATCCTGATAAAGTGCAAAATCGTACATTACCACCTGACAAGCGGGAAGCCAGAAGCAGCAGCAATATATATATGATATGTCAGGACACTTAATCAGAAACAGCATATGCGACTGAGCGTAAAAGTAAACTAACCGCGGAAGCAGAGAAAGCACACTAGAGGAATTTAAAACCTGCAAAACCATAACTCTGAAAGCCAACAAATATACTAGCAAATATATCCAGGAAAAAAGATAGTTGAGGTAAAATGTTCAGAAGCGGTATCCAAACATAAATAGGGAAAATTAGAGGCAAGGGGAATTAGGAAAGTTGCCTGGGAGCGATCCAAGGTAAACCTGGCAGGAGAGTGTCGGAAAATAGTGTTCGGGGAAGCTGGGCAAGCTAGCTTGCCCAGCTTCCCCGAACACTATTTTCCGACACTCTCCTGCCAGGTTTACCTTGGATGCTTTTGCCATAGTTTTACAAAAACACTTGTACCATCTGAAAGGGCTTAAAGAGAGCTACATTTTCCCATTATTACTTTTTTCCTAAAATTTTTTTGGTAGAACAAAATTTTGAAAAAACCGTATCGGAGCCACCTCATAATCGGTTATCGAGCCATAACTCGGAAACCGGGTAACCGATTACAATGAGAGTCATACCATCTGAAAGGGCTTAAAGAGAGCTAAATTTTGCCATTATTTTTTTTTTCCTACGATTTTTTTGGTAGAACAAAATTTTGAAAAAACCATATCGGAGCCACCTCTTTTTACATAATCGGTTCTCGAGCCATAACTCGGAAACCTGGCAACCCATTAGAAAAAGAGTCATACCATCTGAAAGGGCTTAAAGAGAGCTACATTTTCCCATTATTACTTTTTTCCTAAAATTTTTTTGGTAGAACAAAATTTTGAAAAAACCGTATCGGAGCCACCTCATAATCGGTTATCGAGCCATAACTCGGAAACCGGGTAACCGATTACAATGAGAGTCATACCATCTGAAAGGGCTTAAAGAGAGCTAAATTTTGCCATTATTTTTTTTTTCCTACGATTTTTTTGGTAGAACAAAATTTTGAAAAAACCATATCGGAGCCACCTCTTTTTACATAATCGGTTCTCGAGCCATAACTCGGAAACCTGGCAACCCATTAGAAAAAGAGTCATACCATCTGAAAGGGCTTAAAGAGAGCTACATTTTCCCATTATTACTTTTTTCCTAAAATTTTTTTGGTAGAACAAAATTTTGAAAAAACCGTATCGGAGCCACCTCATAATCGGTTATCGAGCCATAACTCGGAAACCGGGTAACCGATTACAATGAGAGTCATACCATCTGAAAGGGCTTAAAGAGAGCTAAATTTTGCCATTATTTTTTTTTTCCTACGATTTTTTTGGTAGAACAAAATTTTGAAAAAACCATATCGGAGCCACCTCTTTTTACATAATCGGTTCTCGAGCCATAACTCGGAAACCTGGCAACCCATTAGAAAAAGAGTCATACCATCTGAAAGGGCTTAAAGAGAGCTACATTTTCCCATTATTACTTTTTTCCTAAAATTTTTTTGGTAGAACAAAATTTTGAAAAAACCGTATCGGAGCCACCTCATAATCGGTTATCGAGCCATAACTCGGAAACCGGGTAACCGATTACAATGAGAGTCATACCATCTGAAAGGGCTTAAAGAGAGCTAAATTTTGCCATTATTTTTTTTTTCCTACGATTTTTTTGGTAGAACAAAATTTTGAAAAAACCATATCGGAGCCACCTCTTTTTACATAATCGGTTCTCGAGCCATAACTCGGAAACCTGGCAACCCATTAGAAAAAGAGTCATACCATCTGAAAGGGCTTAAAGAGAGCTACATTTTCCCATTATTACTTTTTTCCTAAAATTTTTTTGGTAGAACAAAATTTTGAAAAAACCGTATCGGAGCCACCTCATAATCGGTTATCGAGCCATAACTCGGAAACCGGGTAACCGATTACAATGAGAGTCATACCATCTGAAAGGGCTTAAAGAGAGCTAAATTTTGCCATTATTTTTTTTTTCCTACGATTTTTTTGGTAGAACAAAATTTTGAAAAAACCATATCGGAGCCACCTCTTTTTACATAATCGGTTCTCGAGCCATAACTCGGAAACCTGGCAACCCATTAGAAAAAGAGTCATACCATCTGAAAGGGCTTAAAGAGAGCTACATTTTCCCATTATTACTTTTTTCCTAAAATTTTTTTGGTAGAACAAAATTTTGAAAAAACCGTATCGGAGCCACCTCATAATCGGTTATCGAGCCATAACTCGGAAACCGGGTAACCGATTACAATGAGAGTCATACCATCTGAAAGGGCTTAAAGAGAGCTAAATTTTGCCATTATTTTTTTTTTCCTACGATTTTTTTGGTAGAACAAAATTTTGAAAAAACCATATCGGAGCCACCTCTTTTTACATAATCGGTTCTCGAGCCATAACTCGGAAACCTGGCAACCCATTAGAAAAAGAGTCATACCATCTGAAAGGGCTTAAAGAGAGCTACATTTTCCCATTATTACTTTTTTCCTAAAATTTTTTTGGTAGAACAAAATTTTGAAAAAACCGTATCGGAGCCACCTCATAATCGGTTATCGAGCCATAACTCGGAAACCGGGTAACCGATTACAATGAGAGTCATACCATCTGAAAGGGCTTAAAGAGAGCTAAATTTTGCCATTATTTTTTTTTTCCTAAAATTTTTTTGGTAGAACAAAATTTTGAAAAAACCGTATCGGAGCCACCTCATAATCGGTTATCGAGCCATAACTCGGAAACCGGGTAACCGATTACAATGAGAGTCATACCATCTGAAAGGGCTTAAAGAGAGCTAAATTTTGCCATTATTTTTTTTTTCCTACGATTTTTTTGGTAGAACAAAATTTTGAAAAAACCATATCGGAGCCACCTCTTTTTACATAATCGGTTCTCGAGCCATAACTCGGAAACCTGGCAACCCATTAGAAAAAGAGTCATACCATCTGAAAGGGCTTAAAGAGAGCTACATTTTCCCATTATTACTTTTTTCCTAAAATTTTTTTGGTAGAACAAAATTTTGAAAAAACCGTATCGGAGCCACCTCATAATCGGTTATCGAGCCATAACTCGGAAACCGGGTAACCGATTACAATGAGAGTCATACCATCTGAAAGGGCTTAAAGAGAGCTAAATTTTGCCATTATTTTTTTTTTCCTACGATTTTTTTGGTAGAACAAAATTTTGAAAAAACCATATCGGAGCCACCTCTTTTTACATAATCGGTTCTCGAGCCATAACTCGGAAACCTGGCAACCCATTAGAAAAAGAGTCATACCATCTGAAAGGGCTTAAAGAGAGCTACATTTTCCCATTATTACTTTTTTCCTAAAATTTTTTTGGTAGAACAAAATTTTGAAAAAACCGTATCGGAGCCACCTCATAATCGGTTATCGAGCCATAACTCGGAAACCGGGTAACCGATTACAATGAGAGTCATACCATCTGAAAGGGCTTAAAGAGAGCTAAATTTTGCCATTATTTTTTTTTTCCTACGATTTTTTTGGTAGAACAAAATTTTGAAAAAACCATATCGGAGCCACCTCTTTTTACATAATCGGTTCTCGAGCCATAACTCGGAAACCTGGCAACCCATTAGAAAAAGAGTCATACCATCTGAAAGGGCTTAAAGAGAGCTACATTTTCCCATTATTACTTTTTTCCTAAAATTTTTTTGGTAGAACAAAATTTTGAAAAAACCGTATCGGAGCCACCTCATAATCGGTTATCGAGCCATAACTCGGAAACCGGGTAACCGATTACAATGAGAGTCATACCATCTGAAAGGGCTTAAAGAGAGCTAAATTTTGCCATTATTTTTTTTTTCCTACGATTTTTTTGGTAGAACAAAATTTTGAAAAAACCATATCGGAGCCACCTCTTTTTACATAATCGGTTCTCGAGCCATAACTCGGAAACCTGGCAACCCATTAGAAAAAGAGTCATACCATCTGAAAGGGCTTAAAGAGAGCTACATTTTCCCATTATTACTTTTTTCCTAAAATTTTTTTGGTAGAACAAAATTTTGAAAAAACCGTATCGGAGCCACCTCATAATCGGTTATCGAGCCATAACTCGGAAACCGGGTAACCGATTACAATGAGAGTCATACCATCTGAAAGGGCTTAAAGAGAGCTAAATTTTGCCATTATTTTTTTTTTCCTACGATTTTTTTGGTAGAACAAAATTTTGAAAAAACCATATCGGAGCCACCTCTTTTTACATAATCGGTTCTCGAGCCATAACTCGGAAACCTGGCAACCCATTAGAAAAAGAGTCATACCATCTGAAAGGGCTTAAAGAGAGCTACATTTTCCCATTATTACTTTTTTCCTAAAATTTTTTTGGTAGAACAAAATTTTGAAAAAACCGTATCGGAGCCACCTCATAATCGGTTATCGAGCCATAACTCGGAAACCGGGTAACCGATTACAATGAGAGTCATACCATCTGAAAGGGCTTAAAGAGAGCTAAATTTTGCCATTATTTTTTTTTTCCTACGATTTTTTTGGTAGAACAAAATTTTGAAAAAACCATATCGGAGCCACCTCTTTTTACATAATCGGTTCTCGAGCCATAACTCGGAAACCTGGCAACCCATTAGAAAAAGAGTCATACCATCTGAAAGGGCTTAAAGAGAGCTACATTTTCCCATTATTACTTTTTTCCTAAAATTTTTTTGGTAGAACAAAATTTTGAAAAAACCGTATCGGAGCCACCTCATAATCGGTTATCGAGCCATAACTCGGAAACCGGGTAACCGATTACAATGAGAGTCATACCATCTGAAAGGGCTTAAAGAGAGCTAAATTTTGCCATTATTTTTTTTTTCCTACGATTTTTTTGGTAGAACAAAATTTTGAAAAAACCATATCGGAGCCACCTCTTTTTACATAATCGGTTCTCGAGCCATAACTCGGAAACCTGGCAACCCATTAGAAAAAGAGTCATACCATCTGAAAGGGCTTAAAGAGAGCTACATTTTCCCATTATTACTTTTTTCCTAAAATTTTTTTGGTAGAACAAAATTTTGAAAAAACCGTATCGGAGCCACCTCATAATCGGTTATCGAGCCATAACTCGGAAACCGGGTAACCGATTACAATGAGAGTCATACCATCTGAAAGGGCTTAAAGAGAGCTAAATTTTGCCATTATTTTTTTTTTCCTACGATTTTTTTGGTAGAACAAAATTTTGAAAAAACCATATCGGAGCCACCTCTTTTTACATAATCGGTTCTCGAGCCATAACTCGGAAACCTGGCAACCCATTAGAAAAAGAGTCATACCATCTGAAAGGGCTTAAAGAGAGCTACATTTTCCCATTATTACTTTTTTCCTAAAATTTTTTTGGTAGAACAAAATTTTGAAAAAACCGTATCGGAGCCACCTCATAATCGGTTATCGAGCCATAACTCGGAAACCGGGTAACCGATTACAATGAGAGTCATACCATCTGAAAGGGCTTAAAGAGAGCTAAATTTTGCCATTATTTTTTTTTTCCTACGATTTTTTTGGTAGAACAAAATTTTGAAAAAACCATATCGGAGCCACCTCTTTTTACATAATCGGTTCTCGAGCCATAACTCGGAAACCTGGCAACCCATTAGAAAAAGAGTCATACCATCTGAAAGGGCTTAAAGAGAGCTACATTTTCCCATTATTACTTTTTTCCTAAAATTTTTTTGGTAGAACAAAATTTTGAAAAAACCGTATCGGAGCCACCTCATAATCGGTTATCGAGCCATAACTCGGAAACCGGGTAACCGATTACAATGAGAGTCATACCATCTGAAAGGGCTTAAAGAGAGCTAAATTTTGCCATTATTTTTTTTTTCCTACGATTTTTTTGGTAGAACAAAATTTTGAAAAAACCATATCGGAGCCACCTCTTTTTACATAATCGGTTCTCGAGCCATAACTCGGAAACCTGGCAACCCATTAGAAAAAGAGTCATACCATCTGAAAGGGCTTAAAGAGAGCTACATTTTCCCATTATTACTTTTTTCCTAAAATTTTTTTGGTAGAACAAAATTTTGAAAAAACCGTATCGGAGCCACCTCATAATCGGTTATCGAGCCATAACTCGGAAACCGGGTAACCGATTACAATGAGAGTCATACCATCTGAAAGGGCTTAAAGAGAGCTAAATTTTGCCATTATTTTTTTTTTCCTACGATTTTTTTGGTAGAACAAAATTTTGAAAAAACCATATCGGAGCCACCTCTTTTTACATAATCGGTTCTCGAGCCATAACTCGGAAACCTGGCAACCCATTAGAAAAAGAGTCATACCATCTGAAAGGGCTTAAAGAGAGCTACATTTTCCCATTATTACTTTTTTCCTAAAATTTTTTTGGTAGAACAAAATTTTGAAAAAACCGTATCGGAGCCACCTCATAATCGGTTATCGAGCCATAACTCGGAAACCGGGTAACCGATTACAATGAGAGTCATACCATCTGAAAGGGCTTAAAGAGAGCTAAATTTTGCCATTATTTTTTTTTTCCTACGATTTTTTTGGTAGAACAAAATTTTGAAAAAACCATATCGGAGCCACCTCTTTTTACATAAT
This sequence comes from Panzeria rudis, assembly GCA_956483635.1. NCBI lineage: Eukaryota > Metazoa > Arthropoda > Insecta > Diptera > Tachinidae > Panzeria > Panzeria rudis. The sequence goes on from OY101448.1 coordinate 202,572,712, forward strand.
CGGTTCTCGAGCCATAACTCGGAAACCTGGCAACCCATTAGAAAAAGAGTCATACCATCTGAAAGGGCTTAAAGAGAGCTACATTTTCCCATTATTACTTTTTTCCTAAAATTTTTTTGGTAGAACAAAATTTTGAAAAAACCGTATCGGAGCCACCTCATAATCGGTTATCGAGCCATAACTCGGAAACCGGGTAACCGATTACAATGAGAGTCATACCATCTGAAAGGGCTTAAAGAGAGCTAAATTTTGCCATTATTTTTTTTTTCCTACGATTTTTTTGGTAGAACAAAATTTTGAAAAAACCATATCGGAGCCACCTCTTTTTACATAATCGGTTCTCGAGCCATAACTCGGAAACCTGGCAACCCATTAGAAAAAGAGTCATACCATCTGAAAGGGCTTAAAGAGAGCTACATTTTCCCATTATTACTTTTTTCCTAAAATTTTTTTGGTAGAACAAAATTTTGAAAAAACCGTATCGGAGCCACCTCATAATCGGTTATCGAGCCATAACTCGGAAACCGGGTAACCGATTACAATGAGAGTCATACCATCTGAAAGGGCTTAAAGAGAGCTAAATTTTGCCATTATTTTTTTTTTCCTACGATTTTTTTGGTAGAACAAAATTTTGAAAAAACCATATCGGAGCCACCTCTTTTTACATAATCGGTTCTCGAGCCATAACTCGGAAACCTGGCAACCCATTAGAAAAAGAGTCATACCATCTGAAAGGGCTTAAAGAGAGCTACATTTTCCCATTATTACTTTTTTCCTAAAATTTTTTTGGTAGAACAAAATTTTGAAAAAACCGTATCGGAGCCACCTCATAATCGGTTATCGAGCCATAACTCGGAAACCGGGTAACCGATTACAATGAGAGTCATACCATCTGAAAGGGCTTAAAGAGAGCTAAATTTTGCCATTATTTTTTTTTTCCTACGATTTTTTTGGTAGAACAAAATTTTGAAAAAACCATATCGGAGCCACCTCTTTTTACATAATCGGTTCTCGAGCCATAACTCGGAAACCTGGCAACCCATTAGAAAAAGAGTCATACCATCTGAAAGGGCTTAAAGAGAGCTACATTTTCCCATTATTACTTTTTTCCTAAAATTTTTTTGGTAGAACAAAATTTTGAAAAAACCGTATCGGAGCCACCTCATAATCGGTTATCGAGCCATAACTCGGAAACCGGGTAACCGATTACAATGAGAGTCATACCATCTGAAAGGGCTTAAAGAGAGCTAAATTTTGCCATTATTTTTTTTTTCCTACGATTTTTTTGGTAGAACAAAATTTTGAAAAAACCATATCGGAGCCACCTCTTTTTACATAATCGGTTCTCGAGCCATAACTCGGAAACCTGGCAACCCATTAGAAAAAGAGTCATACCATCTGAAAGGGCTTAAAGAGAGCTACATTTTCCCATTATTACTTTTTTCCTAAAATTTTTTTGGTAGAACAAAATTTTGAAAAAACCGTATCGGAGCCACCTCATAATCGGTTATCGAGCCATAACTCGGAAACCGGGTAACCGATTACAATGAGAGTCATACCATCTGAAAGGGCTTAAAGAGAGCTAAATTTTGCCATTATTTTTTTTTTCCTACGATTTTTTTGGTAGAACAAAATTTTGAAAAAACCATATCGGAGCCACCTCTTTTTACATAATCGGTTCTCGAGCCATAACTCGGAAACCTGGCAACCCATTAGAAAAAGAGTCATACCATCTGAAAGGGCTTAAAGAGAGCTACATTTTCCCATTATTACTTTTTTCCTAAAATTTTTTTGGTAGAACAAAATTTTGAAAAAACCGTATCGGAGCCACCTCATAATCGGTTATCGAGCCATAACTCGGAAACCGGGTAACCGATTACAATGAGAGTCATACCATCTGAAAGGGCTTAAAGAGAGCTAAATTTTGCCATTATTTTTTTTTTCCTACGATTTTTTTGGTAGAACAAAATTTTGAAAAAACCATATCGGAGCCACCTCTTTTTACATAATCGGTTCTCGAGCCATAACTCGGAAACCTGGCAACCCATTAGAAAAAGAGTCATACCATCTGAAAGGGCTTAAAGAGAGCTACATTTTCCCATTATTACTTTTTTCCTAAAATTTTTTTGGTAGAACAAAATTTTGAAAAAACCGTATCGGAGCCACCTCATAATCGGTTATCGAGCCATAACTCGGAAACCGGGTAACCGATTACAATGAGAGTCATACCATCTGAAAGGGCTTAAAGAGAGCTAAATTTTGCCATTATTTTTTTTTTCCTACGATTTTTTTGGTAGAACAAAATTTTGAAAAAACCATATCGGAGCCACCTCTTTTTACATAATCGGTTCTCGAGCCATAACTCGGAAACCTGGCAACCCATTAGAAAAAGAGTCATACCATCTGAAAGGGCTTAAAGAGAGCTACATTTTCCCATTATTACTTTTTTCCTAAAATTTTTTTGGTAGAACAAAATTTTGAAAAAACCGTATCGGAGCCACCTCATAATCGGTTATCGAGCCATAACTCGGAAACCGGGTAACCGATTACAATGAGAGTCATACCATCTGAAAGGGCTTAAAGAGAGCTAAATTTTGCCATTATTTTTTTTTTCCTACGATTTTTTTGGTAGAACAAAATTTTGAAAAAACCATATCGGAGCCACCTCTTTTTACATAATCGGTTCTCGAGCCATAACTCGGAAACCTGGCAACCCATTAGAAAAAGAGTCATACCATCTGAAAGGGCTTAAAGAGAGCTACATTTTCCCATTATTACTTTTTTCCTAAAATTTTTTTGGTAGAACAAAATTTTGAAAAAACCGTATCGGAGCCACCTCATAATCGGTTATCGAGCCATAACTCGGAAACCGGGTAACCGATTACAATGAGAGTCATACCATCTGAAAGGGCTTAAAGAGAGCTAAATTTTGCCATTATTTTTTTTTTCCTACGATTTTTTTGGTAGAACAAAATTTTGAAAAAACCATATCGGAGCCACCTCTTTTTACATAATCGGTTCTCGAGCCATAACTCGGAAACCTGGCAACCCATTAGAAAAAGAGTCATACCATCTGAAAGGGCTTAAAGAGAGCTACATTTTCCCATTATTACTTTTTTCCTAAAATTTTTTTGGTAGAACAAAATTTTGAAAAAACCGTATCGGAGCCACCTCATAATCGGTTATCGAGCCATAACTCGGAAACCGGGTAACCGATTACAATGAGAGTCATACCATCTGAAAGGGCTTAAAGAGAGCTAAATTTTGCCATTATTTTTTTTTTCCTAAAATTTTTTTGGTAGAACAAAATTTTGAAAAAACCGTATCGGAGCCACCTCATAATCGGTTATCGAGCCATAACTCGGAAACCGGGTAACCGATTACAATGAGAGTCATACCATCTGAAAGGGCTTAAAGAGAGCTAAATTTTGCCATTATTTTTTTTTTCCTACGATTTTTTTGGTAGAACAAAATTTTGAAAAAACCATATCGGAGCCACCTCTTTTTACATAATCGGTTCTCGAGCCATAACTCGGAAACCTGGCAACCCATTAGAAAAAGAGTCATACCATCTGAAAGGGCTTAAAGAGAGCTACATTTTCCCATTATTACTTTTTTCCTAAAATTTTTTTGGTAGAACAAAATTTTGAAAAAACCGTATCGGAGCCACCTCATAATCGGTTATCGAGCCATAACTCGGAAACCGGGTAACCGATTACAATGAGAGTCATACCATCTGAAAGGGCTTAAAGAGAGCTAAATTTTGCCATTATTTTTTTTTTCCTACGATTTTTTTGGTAGAACAAAATTTTGAAAAAACCATATCGGAGCCACCTCTTTTTACATAATCGGTTCTCGAGCCATAACTCGGAAACCTGGCAACCCATTAGAAAAAGAGTCATACCATCTGAAAGGGCTTAAAGAGAGCTACATTTTCCCATTATTACTTTTTTCCTAAAATTTTTTTGGTAGAACAAAATTTTGAAAAAACCGTATCGGAGCCACCTCATAATCGGTTATCGAGCCATAACTCGGAAACCGGGTAACCGATTACAATGAGAGTCATACCATCTGAAAGGGCTTAAAGAGAGCTAAATTTTGCCATTATTTTTTTTTTCCTACGATTTTTTTGGTAGAACAAAATTTTGAAAAAACCATATCGGAGCCACCTCTTTTTACATAATCGGTTCTCGAGCCATAACTCGGAAACCTGGCAACCCATTAGAAAAAGAGTCATACCATCTGAAAGGGCTTAAAGAGAGCTACATTTTCCCATTATTACTTTTTTCCTAAAATTTTTTTGGTAGAACAAAATTTTGAAAAAACCGTATCGGAGCCACCTCATAATCGGTTATCGAGCCATAACTCGGAAACCGGGTAACCGATTACAATGAGAGTCATACCATCTGAAAGGGCTTAAAGAGAGCTAAATTTTGCCATTATTTTTTTTTTCCTACGATTTTTTTGGTAGAACAAAATTTTGAAAAAACCATATCGGAGCCACCTCTTTTTACATAATCGGTTCTCGAGCCATAACTCGGAAACCTGGCAACCCATTAGAAAAAGAGTCATACCATCTGAAAGGGCTTAAAGAGAGCTACATTTTCCCATTATTACTTTTTTCCTAAAATTTTTTTGGTAGAACAAAATTTTGAAAAAACCGTATCGGAGCCACCTCATAATCGGTTATCGAGCCATAACTCGGAAACCGGGTAACCGATTACAATGAGAGTCATACCATCTGAAAGGGCTTAAAGAGAGCTAAATTTTGCCATTATTTTTTTTTTCCTACGATTTTTTTGGTAGAACAAAATTTTGAAAAAACCATATCGGAGCCACCTCTTTTTACATAATCGGTTCTCGAGCCATAACTCGGAAACCTGGCAACCCATTAGAAAAAGAGTCATACCATCTGAAAGGGCTTAAAGAGAGCTACATTTTCCCATTATTACTTTTTTCCTAAAATTTTTTTGGTAGAACAAAATTTTGAAAAAACCGTATCGGAGCCACCTCATAATCGGTTATCGAGCCATAACTCGGAAACCGGGTAACCGATTACAATGAGAGTCATACCATCTGAAAGGGCTTAAAGAGAGCTAAATTTTGCCATTATTTTTTTTTTCCTACGATTTTTTTGGTAGAACAAAATTTTGAAAAAACCATATCGGAGCCACCTCTTTTTACATAATCGGTTCTCGAGCCATAACTCGGAAACCTGGCAACCCATTAGAAAAAGAGTCATACCATCTGAAAGGGCTTAAAGAGAGCTACATTTTCCCATTATTACTTTTTTCCTAAAATTTTTTTGGTAGAACAAAATTTTGAAAAAACCGTATCGGAGCCACCTCATAATCGGTTATCGAGCCATAACTCGGAAACCGGGTAACCGATTACAATGAGAGTCATACCATCTGAAAGGGCTTAAAGAGAGCTAAATTTTGCCATTATTTTTTTTTTCCTACGATTTTTTTGGTAGAACAAAATTTTGAAAAAACCATATCGGAGCCACCTCTTTTTACATAATCGGTTCTCGAGCCATAACTCGGAAACCTGGCAACCCATTAGAAAAAGAGTCATACCATCTGAAAGGGCTTAAAGAGAGCTACATTTTCCCATTATTACTTTTTTCCTAAAATTTTTTTGGTAGAACAAAATTTTGAAAAAACCGTATCGGAGCCACCTCATAATCGGTTATCGAGCCATAACTCGGAAACCGGGTAACCGATTACAATGAGAGTCATACCATCTGAAAGGGCTTAAAGAGAGCTAAATTTTGCCATTATTTTTTTTTTCCTAAAATTTTTTTGGTAGAACAAAATTTTGAAAAAACCGTATCGGAGCCACCTCATAATCGGTTATCGAGCCATAACTCGGAAACCGGGTAACCGATTACAATGAGAGTCATACCATCTGAAAGGGCTTAAAGAGAGCTAAATTTTGCCATTATTTTTTTTTTCCTACGATTTTTTTGGTAGAACAAAATTTTGAAAAAACCATATCGGAGCCACCTCTTTTTACATAATCGGTTCTCGAGCCATAACTCGGAAACCTGGCAACCCATTAGAAAAAGAGTCATACCATCTGAAAGGGCTTAAAGAGAGCTACATTTTCCCATTATTACTTTTTTCCTAAAATTTTTTTGGTAGAACAAAATTTTGAAAAAACCGTATCGGAGCCACCTCATAATCGGTTATCGAGCCATAACTCGGAAACCGGGTAACCGATTACAATGAGAGTCATACCATCTGAAAGGGCTTAAAGAGAGCTAAATTTTGCCATTATTTTTTTTTTCCTACGATTTTTTTGGTAGAACAAAATTTTGAAAAAACCATATCGGAGCCACCTCTTTTTACATAATCGGTTCTCGAGCCATAACTCGGAAACCTGGCAACCCATTAGAAAAAGAGTCATACCATCTGAAAGGGCTTAAAGAGAGCTACATTTTCCCATTATTACTTTTTTCCTAAAATTTTTTTGGTAGAACAAAATTTTGAAAAAACCGTATCGGAGCCACCTCATAATCGGTTATCGAGCCATAACTCGGAAACCGGGTAACCGATTACAATGAGAGTCATACCATCTGAAAGGGCTTAAAGAGAGCTAAATTTTGCCATTATTTTTTTTTTCCTACGATTTTTTTGGTAGAACAAAATTTTGAAAAAACCATATCGGAGCCACCTCTTTTTACATAATCGGTTCTCGAGCCATAACTCGGAAACCTGGCAACCCATTAGAAAAAGAGTCATACCATCTGAAAGGGCTTAAAGAGAGCTACATTTTCCCATTATTACTTTTTTCCTAAAATTTTTTTGGTAGAACAAAATTTTGAAAAAACCGTATCGGAGCCACCTCATAATCGGTTATCGAGCCATAACTCGGAAACCGGGTAACCGATTACAATGAGAGTCATACCATCTGAAAGGGCTTAAAGAGAGCTAAATTTTGCCATTATTTTTTTTTTCCTACGATTTTTTTGGTAGAACAAAATTTTGAAAAAACCATATCGGAGCCACCTCTTTTTACATAATCGGTTCTCGAGCCATAACTCGGAAACCTGGCAACCCATTAGAAAAAGAGTCATACCATCTGAAAGGGCTTAAAGAGAGCTACATTTTCCCATTATTACTTTTTTCCTAAAATTTTTTTGGTAGAACAAAATTTTGAAAAAACCGTATCGGAGCCACCTCATAATCGGTTATCGAGCCATAACTCGGAAACCGGGTAACCGATTACAATGAGAGTCATACCATCTGAAAGGGCTTAAAGAGAGCTAAATTTTGCCATTATTTTTTTTTTCCTACGATTTTTTTGGTAGAACAAAATTTTGAAAAAACCATATCGGAGCCACCTCTTTTTACATAATCGGTTCTCGAGCCATAACTCGGAAACCTGGCAACCCATTAGAAAAAGAGTCATACCATCTGAAAGGGCTTAAAGAGAGCTACATTTTCCCATTATTACTTTTTTCCTAAAATTTTTTTGGTAGAACAAAATTTTGAAAAAACCGTATCGGAGCCACCTCATAATCGGTTATCGAGCCATAACTCGGAAACCGGGTAACCGATTACAATGAGAGTCATACCATCTGAAAGGGCTTAAAGAGAGCTAAATTTTGCCATTATTTTTTTTTTCCTACGATTTTTTTGGTAGAACAAAATTTTGAAAAAACCATATCGGAGCCACCTCTTTTTACATAATCGGTTCTCGAGCCATAACTCGGAAACCTGGCAACCCATTAGAAAAAGAGTCATACCATCTGAAAGGGCTTAAAGAGAGCTACATTTTCCCATTATTACTTTTTTCCTAAAATTTTTTTGGTAGAACAAAATTTTGAAAAAACCGTATCGGAGCCACCTCATAATCGGTTATCGAGCCATAACTCGGAAACCGGGTAACCGATTACAATGAGAGTCATACCATCTGAAAGGGCTTAAAGAGAGCTAAATTTTGCCATTATTTTTTTTTTCCTACGATTTTTTTGGTAGAACAAAATTTTGAAAAAACCATATCGGAGCCACCTCTTTTTACATAATCGGTTCTCGAGCCATAACTCGGAAACCTGGCAACCCATTAGAAAAAGAGTCATACCATCTGAAAGGGCTTAAAGAGAGCTACATTTTCCCATTATTACTTTTTTCCTAAAATTTTTTTGGTAGAACAAAATTTTGAAAAAACCGTATCGGAGCCACCTCATAATCGGTTATCGAGCCATAACTCGGAAACCGGGTAACCGATTACAATGAGAGTCATACCATCTGAAAGGGCTTAAAGAGAGCTAAATTTTGCCATTATTTTTTTTTTCCTACGATTTTTTTGGTAGAACAAAATTTTGAAAAAACCATATCGGAGCCACCTCTTTTTACATAATCGGTTCTCGAGCCATAACTCGGAAACCTGGCAACCCATTAGAAAAAGAGTCATACCATCTGAAAGGGCTTAAAGAGAGCTACATTTTCCCATTATTACTTTTTTCCTAAAATTTTTTTGGTAGAACAAAATTTTGAAAAAACCGTATCGGAGCCACCTCATAATCGGTTATCGAGCCATAACTCGGAAACCGGGTAACCGATTACAATGAGAGTCATACCATCTGAAAGGGCTTAAAGAGAGCTAAATTTTGCCATTATTTTTTTTTTCCTAAAATTTTTTTGGTAGAACAAAATTTTGAAAAAACCGTATCGGAGCCACCTCATAATCGGTTATCGAGCCATAACTCGGAAACCGGGTAACCGATTACAATGAGAGTCATACCATCTGAAAGGGCTTAAAGAGAGCTAAATTTTGCCATTATTTTTTTTTTCCTACGATTTTTTTGGTAGAACAAAATTTTGAAAAAACCATATCGGAGCCACCTCTTTTTACATAATCGGTTCTCGAGCCATAACTCGGAAACCTGGCAACCCATTAGAAAAAGAGTCATACCATCTGAAAGGGCTTAAAGAGAGCTACATTTTCCCATTATTACTTTTTTCCTAAAATTTTTTTGGTAGAACAAAATTTTGAAAAAACCGTATCGGAGCCACCTCATAATCGGTTATCGAGCCATAACTCGGAAACCGGGTAACCGATTACAATGAGAGTCATACCATCTGAAAGGGCTTAAAGAGAGCTAAATTTTGCCATTATTTTTTTTTTCCTACGATTTTTTTGGTAGAACAAAATTTTGAAAAAACCATATCGGAGCCACCTCTTTTTACATAATCGGTTCTCGAGCCATAACTCGGAAACCTGGCAACCCATTAGAAAAAGAGTCATACCATCTGAAAGGGCTTAAAGAGAGCTACATTTTCCCATTATTACTTTTTTCCTAAAATTTTTTTGGTAGAACAAAATTTTGAAAAAACCGTATCGGAGCCACCTCATAATCGGTTATCGAGCCATAACTCGGAAACCGGGTAACCGATTACAATGAGAGTCATACCATCTGAAAGGGCTTAAAGAGAGCTAAATTTTGCCATTATTTTTTTTTTCCTACGATTTTTTTGGTAGAACAAAATTTTGAAAAAACCATATCGGAGCCACCTCTTTTTACATAATCGGTTCTCGAGCCATAACTCGGAAACCTGGCAACCCATTAGAAAAAGAGTCATACCATCTGAAAGGGCTTAAAGAGAGCTACATTTTCCCATTATTACTTTTTTCCTAAAATTTTTTTGGTAGAACAAAATTTTGAAAAAACCGTATCGGAGCCACCTCATAATCGGTTATCGAGCCATAACTCGGAAACCGGGTAACCGATTACAATGAGAGTCATACCATCTGAAAGGGCTTAAAGAGAGCTAAATTTTGCCATTATTTTTTTTTTCCTACGATTTTTTTGGTAGAACAAAATTTTGAAAAAACCATATCGGAGCCACCTCTTTTTACATAATCGGTTCTCGAGCCATAACTCGGAAACCTGGCAACCCATTAGAAAAAGAGTCATACCATCTGAAAGGGCTTAAAGAGAGCTACATTTTCCCATTATTACTTTTTTCCTAAAATTTTTTTGGTAGAACAAAATTTTGAAAAAACCGTATCGGAGCCACCTCATAATCGGTTATCGAGCCATAACTCGGAAACCGGGTAACCGATTACAATGAGAGTCATACCATCTGAAAGGGCTTAAAGAGAGCTAAATTTTGCCATTATTTTTTTTTTCCTACGATTTTTTTGGTAGAACAAAATTTTGAAAAAACCATATCGGAGCCACCTCTTTTTACATAATCGGTTCTCGAGCCATAACTCGGAAACCTGGCAACCCATTAGAAAAAGAGTCATACCATCTGAAAGGGCTTAAAGAGAGCTACATTTTCCCATTATTACTTTTTTCCTAAAATTTTTTTGGTAGAACAAAATTTTGAAAAAACCGTATCGGAGCCACCTCATAATCGGTTATCGAGCCATAACTCGGAAACCGGGTAACCGATTACAATGAGAGTCATACCATCTGAAAGGGCTTAAAGAGAGCTAAATTTTGCCATTATTTTTTTTTTCCTACGATTTTTTTGGTAGAACAAAATTTTGAAAAAACCATATCGGAGCCACCTCTTTTTACATAATCGGTTCTCGAGCCATAACTCGGAAACCTGGCAACCCATTAGAAAAAGAGTCATACCATCTGAAAGGGCTTAAAGAGAGCTACATTTTCCCATTATTACTTTTTTCCTAAAATTTTTTTGGTAGAACAAAATTTTGAAAAAACCGTATCGGAGCCACCTCATAATCGGTTATCGAGCCATAACTCGGAAACCGGGTAACCGATTACAATGAGAGTCATACCATCTGAAAGGGCTTAAAGAGAGCTAAATTTTGCCATTATTTTTTTTTTCCTACGATTTTTTTGGTAGAACAAAATTTTGAAAAAACCATATCGGAGCCACCTCTTTTTACATAATCGGTTCTCGAGCCATAACTCGGAAACCTGGCAACCCATTAGAAAAAGAGTCATACCATCTGAAAGGGCTTAAAGAGAGCTACATTTTCCCATTATTACTTTTTTCCTAAAATTTTTTTGGTAGAACAAAATTTTGAAAAAACCGTATCGGAGCCACCTCATAATCGGTTATCGAGCCATAACTCGGAAACCGGGTAACCGATTACAATGAGAGTCATACCATCTGAAAGGGCTTAAAGAGAGCTAAATTTTGCCATTATTTTTTTTTTCCTACGATTTTTTTGGTAGAACAAAATTTTGAAAAAACCATATCGGAGCCACCTCTTTTTACATAATCGGTTCTCGAGCCATAACTCGGAAACCTGGCAACCCATTAGAAAAAGAGTCATACCATCTGAAAGGGCTTAAAGAGAGCTACATTTTCCCATTATTACTTTTTTCCTAAAATTTTTTTGGTAGAACAAAATTTTGAAAAAACCGTATCGGAGCCACCTCATAATCGGTTATCGAGCCATAACTCGGAAACCGGGTAACCGATTACAATGAGAGTCATACCATCTGAAAGGGCTTAAAGAGAGCTAAATTTTGCCATTATTTTTTTTTTCCTACGATTTTTTTGGTAGAACAAAATTTTGAAAAAACCATATCGGAGCCACCTCTTTTTACATAATCGGTTCTCGAGCCATAACTCGGAAACCTGGCAACCCATTAGAAAAAGAGTCATACCATCTGAAAGGGCTTAAAGAGAGCTACATTTTCCCATTATTACTTTTTTCCTAAAATTTTTTTGGTAGAACAAAATTTTGAAAAAACCGTATCGGAGCCACCTCATAATCGGTTATCGAGCCATAACTCGGAAACCGGGTAACCGATTACAATGAGAGTCATACCATCTGAAAGGGCTTAAAGAGAGCTAAATTTTGCCATTATTTTTTTTTTCCTACGATTTTTTTGGTAGAACAAAATTTTGAAAAAACCATATCGGAGCCACCTCTTTTTACATAATCGGTTCTCGAGCCATAACTCGGAAACCTGGCAACCCATTAGAAAAAGAGTCATACCATCTGAAAGGGCTTAAAGAGAGCTACATTTTCCCATTATTACTTTTTTCCTAAAATTTTTTTGGTAGAACAAAATTTTGAAAAAACCGTATCGGAGCCACCTCATAATCGGTTATCGAGCCATAACTCGGAAACCGGGTAACCGATTACAATGAGAGTCATACCATCTGAAAGGGCTTAAAGAGAGCTAAATTTTGCCATTATTTTTTTTTTCCTAAAATTTTTTTGGTAGAACAAAATTTTGAAAAAACCGTATCGGAGCCACCTCATAATCGGTTATCGAGCCATAACTCGGAAACCGGGTAACCGATTACAATGAGAGTCATACCATCTGAAAGGGCTTAAAGAGAGCTAAATTTTGCCATTATTTTTTTTTTCCTACGATTTTTTTGGTAGAACAAAATTTTGAAAAAACCATATCGGAGCCACCTCTTTTTACATAATCGGTTCTCGAGCCATAACTCGGAAACCTGGCAACCCATTAGAAAAAGAGTCATACCATCTGAAAGGGCTTAAAGAGAGCTACATTTTCCCATTATTACTTTTTTCCTAAAATTTTTTTGGTAGAACAAAATTTTGAAAAAACCGTATCGGAGCCACCTCATAATCGGTTATCGAGCCATAACTCGGAAACCGGGTAACCGATTACAATGAGAGTCATACCATCTGAAAGGGCTTAAAGAGAGCTAAATTTTGCCATTATTTTTTTTTTCCTACGATTTTTTTGGTAGAACAAAATTTTGAAAAAACCATATCGGAGCCACCTCTTTTTACATAATCGGTTCTCGAGCCATAACTCGGAAACCTGGCAACCCATTAGAAAAAGAGTCATACCATCTGAAAGGGCTTAAAGAGAGCTACATTTTCCCATTATTACTTTTTTCCTAAAATTTTTTTGGTAGAACAAAATTTTGAAAAAACCGTATCGGAGCCACCTCATAATCGGTTATCGAGCCATAACTCGGAAACCGGGTAACCGATTACAATGAGAGTCATACCATCTGAAAGGGCTTAAAGAGAGCTAAATTTTGCCATTATTTTTTTTTTCCTACGATTTTTTTGGTAGAACAAAATTTTGAAAAAACCATATCGGAGCCACCTCTTTTTACATAATCGGTTCTCGAGCCATAACTCGGAAACCTGGCAACCCATTAGAAAAAGAGTCATACCATCTGAAAGGGCTTAAAGAGAGCTACATTTTCCCATTATTACTTTTTTCCTAAAATTTTTTTGGTAGAACAAAATTTTGAAAAAACCGTATCGGAGCCACCTCATAATCGGTTATCGAGCCATAACTCGGAAACCGGGTAACCGATTACAATGAGAGTCATACCATCTGAAAGGGCTTAAAGAGAGCTAAATTTTGCCATTATTTTTTTTTTCCTACGATTTTTTTGGTAGAACAAAATTTTGAAAAAACCATATCGGAGCCACCTCTTTTTACATAATCGGTTCTCGAGCCATAACTCGGAAACCTGGCAACCCATTAGAAAAAGAGTCATACCATCTGAAAGGGCTTAAAGAGAGCTACATTTTCCCATTATTACTTTTTTCCTAAAATTTTTTTGGTAGAACAAAATTTTGAAAAAACCGTATCGGAGCCACCTCATAATCGGTTATCGAGCCATAACTCGGAAACCGGGTAACCGATTACAATGAGAGTCATACCATCTGAAAGGGCTTAAAGAGAGCTAAATTTTGCCATTATTTTTTTTTTCCTACGATTTTTTTGGTAGAACAAAATTTTGAAAAAACCATATCGGAGCCACCTCTTTTTACATAATCGGTTCTCGAGCCATAACTCGGAAACCTGGCAACCCATTAGAAAAAGAGTCATACCATCTGAAAGGGCTTAAAGAGAGCTACATTTTCCCATTATTACTTTTTTCCTAAAATTTTTTTGGTAGAACAAAATTTTGAAAAAACCGTATCGGAGCCACCTCATAATCGGTTATCGAGCCATAACTCGGAAACCGGGTAACCGATTACAATGAGAGTCATACCATCTGAAAGGGCTTAAAGAGAGCTAAATTTTGCCATTATTTTTTTTTTCCTACGATTTTTTTGGTAGAACAAAATTTTGAAAAAACCATATCGGAGCCACCTCTTTTTACATAATCGGTTCTCGAGCCATAACTCGGAAACCTGGCAACCCATTAGAAAAAGAGTCATACCATCTGAAAGGGCTTAAAGAGAGCTACATTTTCCCATTATTACTTTTTTCCTAAAATTTTTTTGGTAGAACAAAATTTTGAAAAAACCGTATCGGAGCCACCTCATAATCGGTTATCGAGCCATAACTCGGAAACCGGGTAACCGATTACAATGAGAGTCATACCATCTGAAAGGGCTTAAAGAGAGCTAAATTTTGCCATTATTTTTTTTTTCCTACGATTTTTTTGGTAGAACAAAATTTTGAAAAAACCATATCGGAGCCACCTCTTTTTACATAATCGGTTCTCGAGCCATAACTCGGAAACCTGGCAACCCATTAGAAAAAGAGTCATACCATCTGAAAGGGCTTAAAGAGAGCTACATTTTCCCATTATTACTTTTTTCCTAAAATTTTTTTGGTAGAACAAAATTTTGAAAAAACCGTATCGGAGCCACCTCATAATCGGTTATCGAGCCATAACTCGGAAACCGGGTAACCGATTACAATGAGAGTCATACCATCTGAAAGGGCTTAAAGAGAGCTAAATTTTGCCATTATTTTTTTTTTCCTAAAATTTTTTTGGTAGAACAAAATTTTGAAAAAACCGTATCGGAGCCACCTCATAATCGGTTATCGAGCCATAACTCGGAAACCGGGTAACCGATTACAATGAGAGTCATACCATCTGAAAGGGCTTAAAGAGAGCTAAATTTTGCCATTATTTTTTTTTTCCTACGATTTTTTTGGTAGAACAAAATTTTGAAAAAACCATATCGGAGCCACCTCTTTTTACATAATCGGTTCTCGAGCCATAACTCGGAAACCTGGCAACCCATTAGAAAAAGAGTCATACCATCTGAAAGGGCTTAAAGAGAGCTACATTTTCCCATTATTACTTTTTTCCTAAAATTTTTTTGGTAGAACAAAATTTTGAAAAAACCGTATCGGAGCCACCTCATAATCGGTTATCGAGCCATAACTCGGAAACCGGGTAACCGATTACAATGAGAGTCATACCATCTGAAAGGGCTTAAAGAGAGCTAAATTTTGCCATTATTTTTTTTTTCCTACGATTTTTTTGGTAGAACAAAATTTTGAAAAAACCATATCGGAGCCACCTCTTTTTACATAATCGGTTCTCGAGCCATAACTCGGAAACCTGGCAACCCATTAGAAAAAGAGTCATACCATCTGAAAGGGCTTAAAGAGAGCTACATTTTCCCATTATTACTTTTTTCCTAAAATTTTTTTGGTAGAACAAAATTTTGAAAAAACCGTATCGGAGCCACCTCATAATCGGTTATCGAGCCATAACTCGGAAACCGGGTAACCGATTACAATGAGAGTCATACCATCTGAAAGGGCTTAAAGAGAGCTAAATTTTGCCATTATTTTTTTTTTCCTACGATTTTTTTGGTAGAACAAAATTTTGAAAAAACCATATCGGAGCCACCTCTTTTTACATAATCGGTTCTCGAGCCATAACTCGGAAACCTGGCAACCCATTAGAAAAAGAGTCATACCATCTGAAAGGGCTTAAAGAGAGCTACATTTTCCCATTATTACTTTTTTCCTAAAATTTTTTTGGTAGAACAAAATTTTGAAAAAACCGTATCGGAGCCACCTCATAATCGGTTATCGAGCCATAACTCGGAAACCGGGTAACCGATTACAATGAGAGTCATACCATCTGAAAGGGCTTAAAGAGAGCTAAATTTTGCCATTATTTTTTTTTTCCTACGATTTTTTTGGTAGAACAAAATTTTGAAAAAACCATATCGGAGCCACCTCTTTTTACATAATCGGTTCTCGAGCCATAACTCGGAAACCTGGCAACCCATTAGAAAAAGAGTCATACCATCTGAAAGGGCTTAAAGAGAGCTACATTTTCCCATTATTACTTTTTTCCTAAAATTTTTTTGGTAGAACAAAATTTTGAAAAAACCGTATCGGAGCCACCTCATAATCGGTTATCGAGCCATAACTCGGAAACCGGGTAACCGATTACAATGAGAGTCATACCATCTGAAAGGGCTTAAAGAGAGCTAAATTTTGCCATTATTTTTTTTTTCCTACGATTTTTTTGGTAGAACAAAATTTTGAAAAAACCATATCGGAGCCACCTCTTTTTACATAATCGGTTCTCGAGCCATAACTCGGAAACCTGGCAACCCATTAGAAAAAGAGTCATACCATCTGAAAGGGCTTAAAGAGAGCTACATTTTCCCATTATTACTTTTTTCCTAAAATTTTTTTGGTAGAACAAAATTTTGAAAAAACCGTATCGGAGCCACCTCATAATCGGTTATCGAGCCATAACTCGGAAACCGGGTAACCGATTACAATGAGAGTCATACCATCTGAAAGGGCTTAAAGAGAGCTAAATTTTGCCATTATTTTTTTTTTCCTACGATTTTTTTGGTAGAACAAAATTTTGAAAAAACCATATCGGAGCCACCTCTTTTTACATAATCGGTTCTCGAGCCATAACTCGGAAACCTGGCAACCCATTAGAAAAAGAGTCATACCATCTGAAAGGGCTTAAAGAGAGCTACATTTTCCCATTATTACTTTTTTCCTAAAATTTTTTTGGTAGAACAAAATTTTGAAAAAACCGTATCGGAGCCACCTCATAATCGGTTATCGAGCCATAACTCGGAAACCGGGTAACCGATTACAATGAGAGTCATACCATCTGAAAGGGCTTAAAGAGAGCTAAATTTTGCCATTATTTTTTTTTTCCTACGATTTTTTTGGTAGAACAAAATTTTGAAAAAACCATATCGGAGCCACCTCTTTTTACATAATCGGTTCTCGAGCCATAACTCGGAAACCTGGCAACCCATTAGAAAAAGAGTCATACCATCTGAAAGGGCTTAAAGAGAGCTACATTTTCCCATTATTACTTTTTTCCTAAAATTTTTTTGGTAGAACAAAATTTTGAAAAAACCGTATCGGAGCCACCTCATAATCGGTTATCGAGCCATAACTCGGAAACCGGGTAACCGATTACAATGAGAGTCATACCATCTGAAAGGGCTTAAAGAGAGCTAAATTTTGCCATTATTTTTTTTTTCCTACGATTTTTTTGGTAGAACAAAATTTTGAAAAAACCATATCGGAGCCACCTCTTTTTACATAATCGGTTCTCGAGCCATAACTCGGAAACCTGGCAACCCATTAGAAAAAGAGTCATACCATCTGAAAGGGCTTAAAGAGAGCTACATTTTCCCATTATTACTTTTTTCCTAAAATTTTTTTGGTAGAACAAAATTTTGAAAAAACCGTATCGGAGCCACCTCATAATCGGTTATCGAGCCATAACTCGGAAACCGGGTAACCGATTACAATGAGAGTCATACCATCTGAAAGGGCTTAAAGAGAGCTAAATTTTGCCATTATTTTTTTTTTCCTAAAATTTTTTTGGTAGAACAAAATTTTGAAAAAACCGTATCGGAGCCACCTCATAATCGGTTATCGAGCCATAACTCGGAAACCGGGTAACCGATTACAATGAGAGTCATACCATCTGAAAGGGCTTAAAGAGAGCTAAATTTTGCCATTATTTTTTTTTTCCTACGATTTTTTTGGTAGAACAAAATTTTGAAAAAACCATATCGGAGCCACCTCTTTTTACATAATCGGTTCTCGAGCCATAACTCGGAAACCTGGCAACCCATTAGAAAAAGAGTCATACCATCTGAAAGGGCTTAAAGAGAGCTACATTTTCCCATTATTACTTTTTTCCTAAAATTTTTTTGGTAGAACAAAATTTTGAAAAAACCGTATCGGAGCCACCTCATAATCGGTTATCGAGCCATAACTCGGAAACCGGGTAACCGATTACAATGAGAGTCATACCATCTGAAAGGGCTTAAAGAGAGCTAAATTTTGCCATTATTTTTTTTTTCCTACGATTTTTTTGGTAGAACAAAATTTTGAAAAAACCATATCGGAGCCACCTCTTTTTACATAATCGGTTCTCGAGCCATAACTCGGAAACCTGGCAACCCATTAGAAAAAGAGTCATACCATCTGAAAGGGCTTAAAGAGAGCTACATTTTCCCATTATTACTTTTTTCCTAAAATTTTTTTGGTAGAACAAAATTTTGAAAAAACCGTATCGGAGCCACCTCATAATCGGTTATCGAGCCATAACTCGGAAACCGGGTAACCGATTACAATGAGAGTCATACCATCTGAAAGGGCTTAAAGAGAGCTAAATTTTGCCATTATTTTTTTTTTCCTACGATTTTTTTGGTAGAACAAAATTTTGAAAAAACCATATCGGAGCCACCTCTTTTTACATAATCGGTTCTCGAGCCATAACTCGGAAACCTGGCAACCCATTAGAAAAAGAGTCATACCATCTGAAAGGGCTTAAAGAGAGCTACATTTTCCCATTATTACTTTTTTCCTAAAATTTTTTTGGTAGAACAAAATTTTGAAAAAACCGTATCGGAGCCACCTCATAATCGGTTATCGAGCCATAACTCGGAAACCGGGTAACCGATTACAATGAGAGTCATACCATCTGAAAGGGCTTAAAGAGAGCTAAATTTTGCCATTATTTTTTTTTTCCTACGATTTTTTTGGTAGAACAAAATTTTGAAAAAACCATATCGGAGCCACCTCTTTTTACATAATCGGTTCTCGAGCCATAACTCGGAAACCTGGCAACCCATTAGAAAAAGAGTCATACCATCTGAAAGGGCTTAAAGAGAGCTACATTTTCCCATTATTACTTTTTTCCTAAAATTTTTTTGGTAGAACAAAATTTTGAAAAAACCGTATCGGAGCCACCTCATAATCGGTTATCGAGCCATAACTCGGAAACCGGGTAACCGATTACAATGAGAGTCATACCATCTGAAAGGGCTTAAAGAGAGCTAAATTTTGCCATTATTTTTTTTTTCCTACGATTTTTTTGGTAGAACAAAATTTTGAAAAAACCATATCGGAGCCACCTCTTTTTACATAATCGGTTCTCGAGCCATAACTCGGAAACCTGGCAACCCATTAGAAAAAGAGTCATACCATCTGAAAGGGCTTAAAGAGAGCTACATTTTCCCATTATTACTTTTTTCCTAAAATTTTTTTGGTAGAACAAAATTTTGAAAAAACCGTATCGGAGCCACCTCATAATCGGTTATCGAGCCATAACTCGGAAACCGGGTAACCGATTACAATGAGAGTCATACCATCTGAAAGGGCTTAAAGAGAGCTAAATTTTGCCATTATTTTTTTTTTCCTACGATTTTTTTGGTAGAACAAAATTTTGAAAAAACCATATCGGAGCCACCTCTTTTTACATAATCGGTTCTCGAGCCATAACTCGGAAACCTGGCAACCCATTAGAAAAAGAGTCATACCATCTGAAAGGGCTTAAAGAGAGCTACATTTTCCCATTATTACTTTTTTCCTAAAATTTTTTTGGTAGAACAAAATTTTGAAAAAACCGTATCGGAGCCACCTCATAATCGGTTATCGAGCCATAACTCGGAAACCGGGTAACCGATTACAATGAGAGTCATACCATCTGAAAGGGCTTAAAGAGAGCTAAATTTTGCCATTATTTTTTTTTTCCTACGATTTTTTTGGTAGAACAAAATTTTGAAAAAACCATATCGGAGCCACCTCTTTTTACATAATCGGTTCTCGAGCCATAACTCGGAAACCTGGCAACCCATTAGAAAAAGAGTCATACCATCTGAAAGGGCTTAAAGAGAGCTACATTTTCCCATTATTACTTTTTTCCTAAAATTTTTTTGGTAGAACAAAATTTTGAAAAAACCGTATCGGAGCCACCTCATAATCGGTTATCGAGCCATAACTCGGAAACCGGGTAACCGATTACAATGAGAGTCATACCATCTGAAAGGGCTTAAAGAGAGCTAAATTTTGCCATTATTTTTTTTTTCCTACGATTTTTTTGGTAGAACAAAATTTTGAAAAAACCATATCGGAGCCACCTCTTTTTACATAATCGGTTCTCGAGCCATAACTCGGAAACCTGGCAACCCATTAGAAAAAGAGTCATACCATCTGAAAGGGCTTAAAGAGAGCTACATTTTCCCATTATTACTTTTTTCCTAAAATTTTTTTGGTAGAACAAAATTTTGAAAAAACCGTATCGGAGCCACCTCATAATCGGTTATCGAGCCATAACTCGGAAACCGGGTAACCGATTACAATGAGAGTCATACCATCTGAAAGGGCTTAAAGAGAGCTAAATTTTGCCATTATTTTTTTTTTCCTAAAATTTTTTTGGTAGAACAAAATTTTGAAAAAACCGTATCGGAGCCACCTCATAATCGGTTATCGAGCCATAACTCGGAAACCGGGTAACCGATTACAATGAGAGTCATACCATCTGAAAGGGCTTAAAGAGAGCTAAATTTTGCCATTATTTTTTTTTTCCTACGATTTTTTTGGTAGAACAAAATTTTGAAAAAACCATATCGGAGCCACCTCTTTTTACATAATCGGTTCTCGAGCCATAACTCGGAAACCTGGCAACCCATTAGAAAAAGAGTCATACCATCTGAAAGGGCTTAAAGAGAGCTACATTTTCCCATTATTACTTTTTTCCTAAAATTTTTTTGGTAGAACAAAATTTTGAAAAAACCGTATCGGAGCCACCTCATAATCGGTTATCGAGCCATAACTCGGAAACCGGGTAACCGATTACAATGAGAGTCATACCATCTGAAAGGGCTTAAAGAGAGCTAAATTTTGCCATTATTTTTTTTTTCCTACGATTTTTTTGGTAGAACAAAATTTTGAAAAAACCATATCGGAGCCACCTCTTTTTACATAATCGGTTCTCGAGCCATAACTCGGAAACCTGGCAACCCATTAGAAAAAGAGTCATACCATCTGAAAGGGCTTAAAGAGAGCTACATTTTCCCATTATTACTTTTTTCCTAAAATTTTTTTGGTAGAACAAAATTTTGAAAAAACCGTATCGGAGCCACCTCATAATCGGTTATCGAGCCATAACTCGGAAACCGGGTAACCGATTACAATGAGAGTCATACCATCTGAAAGGGCTTAAAGAGAGCTAAATTTTGCCATTATTTTTTTTTTCCTACGATTTTTTTGGTAGAACAAAATTTTGAAAAAACCATATCGGAGCCACCTCTTTTTACATAATCGGTTCTCGAGCCATAACTCGGAAACCTGGCAACCCATTAGAAAAAGAGTCATACCATCTGAAAGGGCTTAAAGAGAGCTACATTTTCCCATTATTACTTTTTTCCTAAAATTTTTTTGGTAGAACAAAATTTTGAAAAAACCGTATCGGAGCCACCTCATAATCGGTTATCGAGCCATAACTCGGAAACCGGGTAACCGATTACAATGAGAGTCATACCATCTGAAAGGGCTTAAAGAGAGCTAAATTTTGCCATTATTTTTTTTTTCCTACGATTTTTTTGGTAGAACAAAATTTTGAAAAAACCATATCGGAGCCACCTCTTTTTACATAATCGGTTCTCGAGCCATAACTCGGAAACCTGGCAACCCATTAGAAAAAGAGTCATACCATCTGAAAGGGCTTAAAGAGAGCTACATTTTCCCATTATTACTTTTTTCCTAAAATTTTTTTGGTAGAACAAAATTTTGAAAAAACCGTATCGGAGCCACCTCATAATCGGTTATCGAGCCATAACTCGGAAACCGGGTAACCGATTACAATGAGAGTCATACCATCTGAAAGGGCTTAAAGAGAGCTAAATTTTGCCATTATTTTTTTTTTCCTACGATTTTTTTGGTAGAACAAAATTTTGAAAAAACCATATCGGAGCCACCTCTTTTTACATAATCGGTTCTCGAGCCATAACTCGGAAACCTGGCAACCCATTAGAAAAAGAGTCATACCATCTGAAAGGGCTTAAAGAGAGCTACATTTTCCCATTATTACTTTTTTCCTAAAATTTTTTTGGTAGAACAAAATTTTGAAAAAACCGTATCGGAGCCACCTCATAATCGGTTATCGAGCCATAACTCGGAAACCGGGTAACCGATTACAATGAGAGTCATACCATCTGAAAGGGCTTAAAGAGAGCTAAATTTTGCCATTATTTTTTTTTTCCTACGATTTTTTTGGTAGAACAAAATTTTGAAAAAACCATATCGGAGCCACCTCTTTTTACATAATCGGTTCTCGAGCCATAACTCGGAAACCTGGCAACCCATTAGAAAAAGAGTCATACCATCTGAAAGGGCTTAAAGAGAGCTACATTTTCCCATTATTACTTTTTTCCTAAAATTTTTTTGGTAGAACAAAATTTTGAAAAAACCGTATCGGAGCCACCTCATAATCGGTTATCGAGCCATAACTCGGAAACCGGGTAACCGATTACAATGAGAGTCATACCATCTGAAAGGGCTTAAAGAGAGCTAAATTTTGCCATTATTTTTTTTTTCCTACGATTTTTTTGGTAGAACAAAATTTTGAAAAAACCATATCGGAGCCACCTCTTTTTACATAATCGGTTCTCGAGCCATAACTCGGAAACCTGGCAACCCATTAGAAAAAGAGTCATACCATCTGAAAGGGCTTAAAGAGAGCTACATTTTCCCATTATTACTTTTTTCCTAAAATTTTTTTGGTAGAACAAAATTTTGAAAAAACCGTATCGGAGCCACCTCATAATCGGTTATCGAGCCATAACTCGGAAACCGGGTAACCGATTACAATGAGAGTCATACCATCTGAAAGGGCTTAAAGAGAGCTAAATTTTGCCATTATTTTTTTTTTCCTACGATTTTTTTGGTAGAACAAAATTTTGAAAAAACCATATCGGAGCCACCTCTTTTTACATAATCGGTTCTCGAGCCATAACTCGGAAACCTGGCAACCCATTAGAAAAAGAGTCATACCATCTGAAAGGGCTTAAAGAGAGCTACATTTTCCCATTATTACTTTTTTCCTAAAATTTTTTTGGTAGAACAAAATTTTGAAAAAACCGTATCGGAGCCACCTCATAATCGGTTATCGAGCCATAACTCGGAAACCGGGTAACCGATTACAATGAGAGTCATACCATCTGAAAGGGCTTAAAGAGAGCTAAATTTTGCCATTATTTTTTTTTTCCTACGATTTTTTTGGTAGAACAAAATTTTGAAAAAACCATATCGGAGCCACCTCTTTTTACATAATCGGTTCTCGAGCCATAACTCGGAAACCTGGCAACCCATTAGAAAAAGAGTCATACCATCTGAAAGGGCTTAAAGAGAGCTACATTTTCCCATTATTACTTTTTTCCTAAAATTTTTTTGGTAGAACAAAATTTTGAAAAAACCGTATCGGAGCCACCTCATAATCGGTTATCGAGCCATAACTCGGAAACCGGGTAACCGATTACAATGAGAGTCATACCATCTGAAAGGGCTTAAAGAGAGCTAAATTTTGCCATTATTTTTTTTTTCCTACGATTTTTTTGGTAGAACAAAATTTTGAAAAAACCATATCGGAGCCACCTCTTTTTACATAATCGGTTCTCGAGCCATAACTCGGAAACCTGGCAACCCATTAGAAAAAGAGTCATACCATCTGAAAGGGCTTAAAGAGAGCTACATTTTCCCATTATTACTTTTTTCCTAAAATTTTTTTGGTAGAACAAAATTTTGAAAAAACCGTATCGGAGCCACCTCATAATCGGTTATCGAGCCATAACTCGGAAACCGGGTAACCGATTACAATGAGAGTCATACCATCTGAAAGGGCTTAAAGAGAGCTAAATTTTGCCATTATTTTTTTTTTCCTACGATTTTTTTGGTAGAACAAAATTTTGAAAAAACCATATCGGAGCCACCTCTTTTTACATAATCGGTTCTCGAGCCATAACTCGGAAACCTGGCAACCCATTAGAAAAAGAGTCATACCATCTGAAAGGGCTTAAAGAGAGCTACATTTTCCCATTATTACTTTTTTCCTAAAATTTTTTTGGTAGAACAAAATTTTGAAAAAACCGTATCGGAGCCACCTCATAATCGG
The DNA here is from genome assembly GCA_956483635.1 of Panzeria rudis. Classification (NCBI taxonomy): domain Eukaryota; kingdom Metazoa; phylum Arthropoda; class Insecta; order Diptera; family Tachinidae; genus Panzeria; species Panzeria rudis. Next base: position 202,596,807 of record OY101448.1, read on the forward strand.
TTATCGAGCCATAACTCGGAAACCGGGTAACCGATTACAATGAGAGTCATACCATCTGAAAGGGCTTAAAGAGAGCTAAATTTTGCCATTATTTTTTTTTTCCTACGATTTTTTTGGTAGAACAAAATTTTGAAAAAACCATATCGGAGCCACCTCTTTTTACATAATCGGTTCTCGAGCCATAACTCGGAAACCTGGCAACCCATTAGAAAAAGAGTCATACCATCTGAAAGGGCTTAAAGAGAGCTACATTTTCCCATTATTACTTTTTTCCTAAAATTTTTTTGGTAGAACAAAATTTTGAAAAAACCGTATCGGAGCCACCTCATAATCGGTTATCGAGCCATAACTCGGAAACCGGGTAACCGATTACAATGAGAGTCATACCATCTGAAAGGGCTTAAAGAGAGCTAAATTTTGCCATTATTTTTTTTTTCCTACGATTTTTTTGGTAGAACAAAATTTTGAAAAAACCATATCGGAGCCACCTCTTTTTACATAATCGGTTCTCGAGCCATAACTCGGAAACCTGGCAACCCATTAGAAAAAGAGTCATACCATCTGAAAGGGCTTAAAGAGAGCTACATTTTCCCATTATTACTTTTTTCCTAAAATTTTTTTGGTAGAACAAAATTTTGAAAAAACCGTATCGGAGCCACCTCATAATCGGTTATCGAGCCATAACTCGGAAACCGGGTAACCGATTACAATGAGAGTCATACCATCTGAAAGGGCTTAAAGAGAGCTAAATTTTGCCATTATTTTTTTTTTCCTACGATTTTTTTGGTAGAACAAAATTTTGAAAAAACCATATCGGAGCCACCTCTTTTTACATAATCGGTTCTCGAGCCATAACTCGGAAACCTGGCAACCCATTAGAAAAAGAGTCATACCATCTGAAAGGGCTTAAAGAGAGCTACATTTTCCCATTATTACTTTTTTCCTAAAATTTTTTTGGTAGAACAAAATTTTGAAAAAACCGTATCGGAGCCACCTCATAATCGGTTATCGAGCCATAACTCGGAAACCGGGTAACCGATTACAATGAGAGTCATACCATCTGAAAGGGCTTAAAGAGAGCTAAATTTTGCCATTATTTTTTTTTTCCTACGATTTTTTTGGTAGAACAAAATTTTGAAAAAACCATATCGGAGCCACCTCTTTTTACATAATCGGTTCTCGAGCCATAACTCGGAAACCTGGCAACCCATTAGAAAAAGAGTCATACCATCTGAAAGGGCTTAAAGAGAGCTACATTTTCCCATTATTACTTTTTTCCTAAAATTTTTTTGGTAGAACAAAATTTTGAAAAAACCGTATCGGAGCCACCTCATAATCGGTTATCGAGCCATAACTCGGAAACCGGGTAACCGATTACAATGAGAGTCATACCATCTGAAAGGGCTTAAAGAGAGCTAAATTTTGCCATTATTTTTTTTTTCCTAAAATTTTTTTGGTAGAACAAAATTTTGAAAAAACCGTATCGGAGCCACCTCATAATCGGTTATCGAGCCATAACTCGGAAACCGGGTAACCGATTACAATGAGAGTCATACCATCTGAAAGGGCTTAAAGAGAGCTAAATTTTGCCATTATTTTTTTTTTCCTACGATTTTTTTGGTAGAACAAAATTTTGAAAAAACCATATCGGAGCCACCTCTTTTTACATAATCGGTTCTCGAGCCATAACTCGGAAACCTGGCAACCCATTAGAAAAAGAGTCATACCATCTGAAAGGGCTTAAAGAGAGCTACATTTTCCCATTATTACTTTTTTCCTAAAATTTTTTTGGTAGAACAAAATTTTGAAAAAACCGTATCGGAGCCACCTCATAATCGGTTATCGAGCCATAACTCGGAAACCGGGTAACCGATTACAATGAGAGTCATACCATCTGAAAGGGCTTAAAGAGAGCTAAATTTTGCCATTATTTTTTTTTTCCTACGATTTTTTTGGTAGAACAAAATTTTGAAAAAACCATATCGGAGCCACCTCTTTTTACATAATCGGTTCTCGAGCCATAACTCGGAAACCTGGCAACCCATTAGAAAAAGAGTCATACCATCTGAAAGGGCTTAAAGAGAGCTACATTTTCCCATTATTACTTTTTTCCTAAAATTTTTTTGGTAGAACAAAATTTTGAAAAAACCGTATCGGAGCCACCTCATAATCGGTTATCGAGCCATAACTCGGAAACCGGGTAACCGATTACAATGAGAGTCATACCATCTGAAAGGGCTTAAAGAGAGCTAAATTTTGCCATTATTTTTTTTTTCCTACGATTTTTTTGGTAGAACAAAATTTTGAAAAAACCATATCGGAGCCACCTCTTTTTACATAATCGGTTCTCGAGCCATAACTCGGAAACCTGGCAACCCATTAGAAAAAGAGTCATACCATCTGAAAGGGCTTAAAGAGAGCTACATTTTCCCATTATTACTTTTTTCCTAAAATTTTTTTGGTAGAACAAAATTTTGAAAAAACCGTATCGGAGCCACCTCATAATCGGTTATCGAGCCATAACTCGGAAACCGGGTAACCGATTACAATGAGAGTCATACCATCTGAAAGGGCTTAAAGAGAGCTAAATTTTGCCATTATTTTTTTTTTCCTACGATTTTTTTGGTAGAACAAAATTTTGAAAAAACCATATCGGAGCCACCTCTTTTTACATAATCGGTTCTCGAGCCATAACTCGGAAACCTGGCAACCCATTAGAAAAAGAGTCATACCATCTGAAAGGGCTTAAAGAGAGCTACATTTTCCCATTATTACTTTTTTCCTAAAATTTTTTTGGTAGAACAAAATTTTGAAAAAACCGTATCGGAGCCACCTCATAATCGGTTATCGAGCCATAACTCGGAAACCGGGTAACCGATTACAATGAGAGTCATACCATCTGAAAGGGCTTAAAGAGAGCTAAATTTTGCCATTATTTTTTTTTTCCTACGATTTTTTTGGTAGAACAAAATTTTGAAAAAACCATATCGGAGCCACCTCTTTTTACATAATCGGTTCTCGAGCCATAACTCGGAAACCTGGCAACCCATTAGAAAAAGAGTCATACCATCTGAAAGGGCTTAAAGAGAGCTACATTTTCCCATTATTACTTTTTTCCTAAAATTTTTTTGGTAGAACAAAATTTTGAAAAAACCGTATCGGAGCCACCTCATAATCGGTTATCGAGCCATAACTCGGAAACCGGGTAACCGATTACAATGAGAGTCATACCATCTGAAAGGGCTTAAAGAGAGCTAAATTTTGCCATTATTTTTTTTTTCCTACGATTTTTTTGGTAGAACAAAATTTTGAAAAAACCATATCGGAGCCACCTCTTTTTACATAATCGGTTCTCGAGCCATAACTCGGAAACCTGGCAACCCATTAGAAAAAGAGTCATACCATCTGAAAGGGCTTAAAGAGAGCTACATTTTCCCATTATTACTTTTTTCCTAAAATTTTTTTGGTAGAACAAAATTTTGAAAAAACCGTATCGGAGCCACCTCATAATCGGTTATCGAGCCATAACTCGGAAACCGGGTAACCGATTACAATGAGAGTCATACCATCTGAAAGGGCTTAAAGAGAGCTAAATTTTGCCATTATTTTTTTTTTCCTACGATTTTTTTGGTAGAACAAAATTTTGAAAAAACCATATCGGAGCCACCTCTTTTTACATAATCGGTTCTCGAGCCATAACTCGGAAACCTGGCAACCCATTAGAAAAAGAGTCATACCATCTGAAAGGGCTTAAAGAGAGCTACATTTTCCCATTATTACTTTTTTCCTAAAATTTTTTTGGTAGAACAAAATTTTGAAAAAACCGTATCGGAGCCACCTCATAATCGGTTATCGAGCCATAACTCGGAAACCGGGTAACCGATTACAATGAGAGTCATACCATCTGAAAGGGCTTAAAGAGAGCTAAATTTTGCCATTATTTTTTTTTTCCTACGATTTTTTTGGTAGAACAAAATTTTGAAAAAACCATATCGGAGCCACCTCTTTTTACATAATCGGTTCTCGAGCCATAACTCGGAAACCTGGCAACCCATTAGAAAAAGAGTCATACCATCTGAAAGGGCTTAAAGAGAGCTACATTTTCCCATTATTACTTTTTTCCTAAAATTTTTTTGGTAGAACAAAATTTTGAAAAAACCGTATCGGAGCCACCTCATAATCGGTTATCGAGCCATAACTCGGAAACCGGGTAACCGATTACAATGAGAGTCATACCATCTGAAAGGGCTTAAAGAGAGCTAAATTTTGCCATTATTTTTTTTTTCCTACGATTTTTTTGGTAGAACAAAATTTTGAAAAAACCATATCGGAGCCACCTCTTTTTACATAATCGGTTCTCGAGCCATAACTCGGAAACCTGGCAACCCATTAGAAAAAGAGTCATACCATCTGAAAGGGCTTAAAGAGAGCTACATTTTCCCATTATTACTTTTTTCCTAAAATTTTTTTGGTAGAACAAAATTTTGAAAAAACCGTATCGGAGCCACCTCATAATCGGTTATCGAGCCATAACTCGGAAACCGGGTAACCGATTACAATGAGAGTCATACCATCTGAAAGGGCTTAAAGAGAGCTAAATTTTGCCATTATTTTTTTTTTCCTAAAATTTTTTTGGTAGAACAAAATTTTGAAAAAACCGTATCGGAGCCACCTCATAATCGGTTATCGAGCCATAACTCGGAAACCGGGTAACCGATTACAATGAGAGTCATACCATCTGAAAGGGCTTAAAGAGAGCTAAATTTTGCCATTATTTTTTTTTTCCTACGATTTTTTTGGTAGAACAAAATTTTGAAAAAACCATATCGGAGCCACCTCTTTTTACATAATCGGTTCTCGAGCCATAACTCGGAAACCTGGCAACCCATTAGAAAAAGAGTCATACCATCTGAAAGGGCTTAAAGAGAGCTACATTTTCCCATTATTACTTTTTTCCTAAAATTTTTTTGGTAGAACAAAATTTTGAAAAAACCGTATCGGAGCCACCTCATAATCGGTTATCGAGCCATAACTCGGAAACCGGGTAACCGATTACAATGAGAGTCATACCATCTGAAAGGGCTTAAAGAGAGCTAAATTTTGCCATTATTTTTTTTTTCCTACGATTTTTTTGGTAGAACAAAATTTTGAAAAAACCGTATCGGAGCCACCTCATAATCGGTTATCGAGCCATAACTCGGAAACCGGGTAACCGATTACAATGAGAGTCATACCATCTGAAAGGGCTTAAAGAGAGCTAAATTTTGCCATTATTTTTTTTTTCCTACGATTTTTTTGGTAGAACAAAATTTTGAAAAAACCATATCGGAGCCACCTCTTTTTACATAATCGGTTCTCGAGCCATAACTCGGAAACCTGGCAACCCATTAGAAAAAGAGTCATACCATCTGAAAGGGCTTAAAGAGAGCTACAATTCCCCATTATTAGTTTTTTCCTACAACTCTTTTGGTAGAGGAAAATTTTGAAAAAACCGTATCGGAGGCACCTCATAATCGGCTATCGAGCCATAACTCGGAAACCTGGCAACCCATTACAAAAAGAGTCACACCATCTGAAAGGGCTTAAAGAGAGCTACATTTTCCCATTCTTACTTTTTTCCTACGATTTTTTTGGTAGAACAAAATTTTGAAAAAACCATATCGGAGCCACCACTTTTTACATAATCGGTTCTCGAGCCATAACTCGGAAACCTGGCAACCCATTACAAAAAGAGTCATACCATCTGAAAGGGCTTAAAGAGAGCTACAATTCCCCATTATTAGTTTTTTCCTACAACTCTTTTGGTAGAGGAAAATTTTGAAAAAACCGTATCGGAGGCACCTCATAATCGGCTATCGAGCCATAACTCGGAAACCTGGCAACCCATTACAAAAAGAGTCACACCATCTGAAAGGGCTTAAAGAGAGCTACATTTTCCCATTCTTACTTTTTTCCTACGATTTTTTTGGTAGAACAAAATTTTGAAAAAACCATATCGGAGCCACCACTTTTTACATAATCGGTTCTCGAGCCATAACTCGGAAACCTGGCAACCCATTACAAAAAGAGTCATACCATCTGAAAGGGCTTAAAGAGAGCTACAATTCCCCATTATTAGTTTTTTCCTACAACTCTTTTGGTAGAGGAAAATTTTGAAAAAACCGTATCGGAGCCACCTCATAATCGGTTATCGAGCCATAACTCGGAAACCGGGTAACCGATTACAATGAGAGTCATACCATCTGAAAGGGCTTAAAGAGAGCTAAATTTTGCCATTATTTTTTTTTTCCTACGATTTTTTTGGTAGAACAAAATTTTGAAAAAACCATATCGGAGCCACCTCTTTTTACATAATCGGTTCTCGAGCCATAACTCGGAAACCTGGCAACCCATTAGAAAAAGAGTCATACCATCTGAAAGGGCTTAAAGAGAGCTACATTTTCCCATTATTACTTTTTTCCTAAAATTTTTTTGGTAGAACAAAATTTTGAAAAAACCGTATCGGAGCCACCTCATAATCGGTTATCGAGCCATAACTCGGAAACCGGGTAACCGATTACAATGAGAGTCATACCATCTGAAAGGGCTTAAAGAGAGCTAAATTTTGCCATTATTTTTTTTTTCCTACGATTTTTTTGGTAGAACAAAATTTTGAAAAAACCATATCGGAGCCACCTCTTTTTACATAATCGGTTCTCGAGCCATAACTCGGAAACCTGGCAACCCATTAGAAAAAGAGTCATACCATCTGAAAGGGCTTAAAGAGAGCTACATTTTCCCATTATTACTTTTTTCCTAAAATTTTTTTGGTAGAACAAAATTTTGAAAAAACCGTATCGGAGCCACCTCATAATCGGTTATCGAGCCATAACTCGGAAACCGGGTAACCGATTACAATGAGAGTCATACCATCTGAAAGGGCTTAAAGAGAGCTAAATTTTGCCATTATTTTTTTTTTCCTACGATTTTTTTGGTAGAACAAAATTTTGAAAAAACCATATCGGAGCCACCTCTTTTTACATAATCGGTTCTCGAGCCATAACTCGGAAACCTGGCAACCCATTAGAAAAAGAGTCATACCATCTGAAAGGGCTTAAAGAGAGCTACATTTTCCCATTATTACTTTTTTCCTAAAATTTTTTTGGTAGAACAAAATTTTGAAAAAACCGTATCGGAGCCACCTCATAATCGGTTATCGAGCCATAACTCGGAAACCGGGTAACCGATTACAATGAGAGTCATACCATCTGAAAGGGCTTAAAGAGAGCTAAATTTTGCCATTATTTTTTTTTTCCTACGATTTTTTTGGTAGAACAAAATTTTGAAAAAACCATATCGGAGCCACCTCTTTTTACATAATCGGTTCTCGAGCCATAACTCGGAAACCTGGCAACCCATTAGAAAAAGAGTCATACCATCTGAAAGGGCTTAAAGAGAGCTACATTTTCCCATTATTACTTTTTTCCTAAAATTTTTTTGGTAGAACAAAATTTTGAAAAAACCGTATCGGAGCCACCTCATAATCGGTTATCGAGCCATAACTCGGAAACCGGGTAACCGATTACAATGAGAGTCATACCATCTGAAAGGGCTTAAAGAGAGCTAAATTTTGCCATTATTTTTTTTTCCTACGATTTTTTTGGTAGAACAAAATTTTGAAAAAACCATATCGGAGCCACCTCTTTTTACATAATCGGTTCTCGAGCCATAACTCGGAAACCTGGCAACCCATTAGAAAAAGAGTCATACCATCTGAAAGGGCTTAAAGAGAGCTACATTTTCCCATTATTACTTTTTTCCTAAAATTTTTTTGGTAGAACAAAATTTTGAAAAAACCGTATCGGAGCCACCTCATAATCGGTTATCGAGCCATAACTCGGAAACCGGGTAACCGATTACAATGAGAGTCATACCATCTGAAAGGGCTTAAAGAGAGCTAAATTTTGCCATTATTTTTTTTTTCCTACGATTTTTTTGGTAGAACAAAATTTTGAAAAAACCATATCGGAGCCACCTCTTTTTACATAATCGGTTCTCGAGCCATAACTCGGAAACCTGGCAACCCATTAGAAAAAGAGTCATACCATCTGAAAGGGCTTAAAGGAGAGCTACATTTTCCCATTATTACTTTTTTCCTAAAATTTTTTTGGTAGAACAAAATTTTGAAAAAACCGTATCGGAGCCACCTCATAATCGGTTATCGAGCCATAACTCGGAAACCGGGTAACCGATTACAATGAGAGTCATACCATCTGAAAGGGCTTAAAGAGAGCTAAATTTTGCCATTATTTTTTTTTTCCTACGATTTTTTTGGTAGAACAAAATTTTGAAAAAACCATATCGGAGCCACCTCTTTTTACATAATCGGTTCTCGAGCCATAACTCGGAAACCTGGCAACCCATTAGAAAAAGAGTCATACCATCTGAAAGGGCTTAAAGAGAGCTACATTTTCCCATTATTACTTTTTTCCTAAAATTTTTTTGGTAGAACAAAATTTTGAAAAAACCGTATCGGAGCCACCTCATAATCGGTTATCGAGCCATAACTCGGAAACCGGGTAACCGATTACAATGAGAGTCATACCATCTGAAAGGGCTTAAAGAGAGCTAAATTTTGCCATTATTTTTTTTTTCCTACGATTTTTTTGGTAGAACAAAATTTTGAAAAAACCATATCGGAGCCACCTCTTTTTACATAATCGGTTCTCGAGCCATAACTCGGAAACCTGGCAACCCATTAGAAAAAGAGTCATACCATCTGAAAGGGCTTAAAGAGAGCTACATTTTCCCATTATTACTTTTTTCCTAAAATTTTTTTGGTAGAACAAAATTTTGAAAAAACCGTATCGGAGCCACCTCATAATCGGTTATCGAGCCATAACTCGGAAACCGGGTAACCGATTACAATGAGAGTCATACCATCTGAAAGGGCTTAAAGAGAGCTAAATTTTGCCATTATTTTTTTTTTCCTAAAATTTTTTTGGTAGAACAAAATTTTGAAAAAACCGTATCGGAGCCACCTCATAATCGGTTATCGAGCCATAACTCGGAAACCGGGTAACCGATTACAATGAGAGTCATACCATCTGAAAGGGCTTAAAGAGAGCTAAATTTTGCCATTATTTTTTTTTTCCTACGATTTTTTTGGTAGAACAAAATTTTGAAAAAACCATATCGGAGCCACCTCTTTTTACATAATCGGTTCTCGAGCCATAACTCGGAAACCTGGCAACCCATTAGAAAAAGAGTCATACCATCTGAAAGGGCTTAAAGAGAGCTACATTTTCCCATTATTACTTTTTTCCTAAAATTTTTTTGGTAGAACAAAATTTTGAAAAAACCGTATCGGAGCCACCTCATAATCGGTTATCGAGCCATAACTCGGAAACCGGGTAACCGATTACAATGAGAGTCATACCATCTGAAAGGGCTTAAAGAGAGCTAAATTTTGCCATTATTTTTTTTTTCCTACGATTTTTTTGGTAGAACAAAATTTTGAAAAAACCATATCGGAGCCACCTCTTTTTACATAATCGGTTCTCGAGCCATAACTCGGAAACCTGGCAACCCATTAGAAAAAGAGTCATACCATCTGAAAGGGCTTAAAGAGAGCTACATTTTCCCATTATTACTTTTTTCCTAAAATTTTTTTGGTAGAACAAAATTTTGAAAAAACCGTATCGGAGCCACCTCATAATCGGTTATCGAGCCATAACTCGGAAACCGGGTAACCGATTACAATGAGAGTCATACCATCTGAAAGGGCTTAAAGAGAGCTAAATTTTGCCATTATTTTTTTTTTCCTACGATTTTTTTGGTAGAACAAAATTTTGAAAAAACCATATCGGAGCCACCTCTTTTTACATAATCGGTTCTCGAGCCATAACTCGGAAACCTGGCAACCCATTAGAAAAAGAGTCATACCATCTGAAAGGGCTTAAAGAGAGCTACATTTTCCCATTATTACTTTTTTCCTAAAATTTTTTTGGTAGAACAAAATTTTGAAAAAACCGTATCGGAGCCACCTCATAATCGGTTATCGAGCCATAACTCGGAAACCGGGTAACCGATTACAATGAGAGTCATACCATCTGAAAGGGCTTAAAGAGAGCTAAATTTTGCCATTATTTTTTTTTTCCTACGATTTTTTTGGTAGAACAAAATTTTGAAAAAACCATATCGGAGCCACCTCTTTTTACATAATCGGTTCTCGAGCCATAACTCGGAAACCTGGCAACCCATTAGAAAAAGAGTCATACCATCTGAAAGGGCTTAAAGAGAGCTACATTTTCCCATTATTACTTTTTTCCTAAAATTTTTTTGGTAGAACAAAATTTTGAAAAAACCGTATCGGAGCCACCTCATAATCGGTTATCGAGCCATAACTCGGAAACCGGGTAACCGATTACAATGAGAGTCATACCATCTGAAAGGGCTTAAAGAGAGCTAAATTTTGCCATTATTTTTTTTTTCCTACGATTTTTTTGGTAGAACAAAATTTTGAAAAAACCATATCGGAGCCACCTCTTTTTACATAATCGGTTCTCGAGCCATAACTCGGAAACCTGGCAACCCATTAGAAAAAGAGTCATACCATCTGAAAGGGCTTAAAGAGAGCTACATTTTCCCATTATTACTTTTTTCCTAAAATTTTTTTGGTAGAACAAAATTTTGAAAAAACCGTATCGGAGCCACCTCATAATCGGTTATCGAGCCATAACTCGGAAACCGGGTAACCGATTACAATGAGAGTCATACCATCTGAAAGGGCTTAAAGAGAGCTAAATTTTGCCATTATTTTTTTTTTCCTACGATTTTTTTGGTAGAACAAAATTTTGAAAAAACCATATCGGAGCCACCTCTTTTTACATAATCGGTTCTCGAGCCATAACTCGGAAACCTGGCAACCCATTAGAAAAAGAGTCATACCATCTGAAAGGGCTTAAAGAGAGCTACATTTTCCCATTATTACTTTTTTCCTAAAATTTTTTTGGTAGAACAAAATTTTGAAAAAACCGTATCGGAGCCACCTCATAATCGGTTATCGAGCCATAACTCGGAAACCGGGTAACCGATTACAATGAGAGTCATACCATCTGAAAGGGCTTAAAGAGAGCTAAATTTTGCCATTATTTTTTTTTTCCTACGATTTTTTTGGTAGAACAAAATTTTGAAAAAACCATATCGGAGCCACCTCTTTTTACATAATCGGTTCTCGAGCCATAACTCGGAAACCTGGCAACCCATTAGAAAAAGAGTCATACCATCTGAAAGGGCTTAAAGAGAGCTACATTTTCCCATTATTACTTTTTTCCTAAAATTTTTTTGGTAGAACAAAATTTTGAAAAAACCGTATCGGAGCCACCTCATAATCGGTTATCGAGCCATAACTCGGAAACCGGGTAACCGATTACAATGAGAGTCATACCATCTGAAAGGGCTTAAAGAGAGCTAAATTTTGCCATTATTTTTTTTTTCCTACGATTTTTTTGGTAGAACAAAATTTTGAAAAAACCATATCGGAGCCACCTCTTTTTACATAATCGGTTCTCGAGCCATAACTCGGAAACCTGGCAACCCATTAGAAAAAGAGTCATACCATCTGAAAGGGCTTAAAGAGAGCTACATTTTCCCATTATTACTTTTTTCCTAAAATTTTTTTGGTAGAACAAAATTTTGAAAAAACCGTATCGGAGCCACCTCATAATCGGTTATCGAGCCATAACTCGGAAACCGGGTAACCGATTACAATGAGAGTCATACCATCTGAAAGGGCTTAAAGAGAGCTAAATTTTGCCATTATTTTTTTTTTCCTAAAATTTTTTTGGTAGAACAAAATTTTGAAAAAACCGTATCGGAGCCACCTCATAATCGGTTATCGAGCCATAACTCGGAAACCGGGTAACCGATTACAATGAGAGTCATACCATCTGAAAGGGCTTAAAGAGAGCTAAATTTTGCCATTATTTTTTTTTTCCTACGATTTTTTTGGTAGAACAAAATTTTGAAAAAACCATATCGGAGCCACCTCTTTTTACATAATCGGTTCTCGAGCCATAACTCGGAAACCTGGCAACCCATTAGAAAAAGAGTCATACCATCTGAAAGGGCTTAAAGAGAGCTACATTTTCCCATTATTACTTTTTTCCTAAAATTTTTTTGGTAGAACAAAATTTTGAAAAAACCGTATCGGAGCCACCTCATAATCGGTTATCGAGCCATAACTCGGAAACCGGGTAACCGATTACAATGAGAGTCATACCATCTGAAAGGGCTTAAAGAGAGCTAAATTTTGCCATTATTTTTTTTTTCCTACGATTTTTTTGGTAGAACAAAATTTTGAAAAAACCATATCGGAGCCACCTCTTTTTACATAATCGGTTCTCGAGCCATAACTCGGAAACCTGGCAACCCATTAGAAAAAGAGTCATACCATCTGAAAGGGCTTAAAGAGAGCTACATTTTCCCATTATTACTTTTTTCCTAAAATTTTTTTGGTAGAACAAAATTTTGAAAAAACCGTATCGGAGCCACCTCATAATCGGTTATCGAGCCATAACTCGGAAACCGGGTAACCGATTACAATGAGAGTCATACCATCTGAAAGGGCTTAAAGAGAGCTAAATTTTGCCATTATTTTTTTTTTCCTACGATTTTTTTGGTAGAACAAAATTTTGAAAAAACCATATCGGAGCCACCTCTTTTTACATAATCGGTTCTCGAGCCATAACTCGGAAACCTGGCAACCCATTAGAAAAAGAGTCATACCATCTGAAAGGGCTTAAAGAGAGCTACATTTTCCCATTATTACTTTTTTCCTAAAATTTTTTTGGTAGAACAAAATTTTGAAAAAACCGTATCGGAGCCACCTCATAATCGGTTATCGAGCCATAACTCGGAAACCGGGTAACCGATTACAATGAGAGTCATACCATCTGAAAGGGCTTAAAGAGAGCTAAATTTTGCCATTATTTTTTTTTTCCTACGATTTTTTTGGTAGAACAAAATTTTGAAAAAACCATATCGGAGCCACCTCTTTTTACATAATCGGTTCTCGAGCCATAACTCGGAAACCTGGCAACCCATTAGAAAAAGAGTCATACCATCTGAAAGGGCTTAAAGAGAGCTACATTTTCCCATTATTACTTTTTTCCTAAAATTTTTTTGGTAGAACAAAATTTTGAAAAAACCGTATCGGAGCCACCTCATAATCGGTTATCGAGCCATAACTCGGAAACCGGGTAACCGATTACAATGAGAGTCATACCATCTGAAAGGGCTTAAAGAGAGCTAAATTTTGCCATTATTTTTTTTTTCCTACGATTTTTTTGGTAGAACAAAATTTTGAAAAAACCATATCGGAGCCACCTCTTTTTACATAATCGGTTCTCGAGCCATAACTCGGAAACCTGGCAACCCATTAGAAAAAGAGTCATACCATCTGAAAGGGCTTAAAGAGAGCTACATTTTCCCATTATTACTTTTTTCCTAAAATTTTTTTGGTAGAACAAAATTTTGAAAAAACCGTATCGGAGCCACCTCATAATCGGTTATCGAGCCATAACTCGGAAACCGGGTAACCGATTACAATGAGAGTCATACCATCTGAAAGGGCTTAAAGAGAGCTAAATTTTGCCATTATTTTTTTTTTCCTACGATTTTTTTGGTAGAACAAAATTTTGAAAAAACCATATCGGAGCCACCTCTTTTTACATAATCGGTTCTCGAGCCATAACTCGGAAACCTGGCAACCCATTAGAAAAAGAGTCATACCATCTGAAAGGGCTTAAAGAGAGCTACATTTTCCCATTATTACTTTTTTCCTAAAATTTTTTTGGTAGAACAAAATTTTGAAAAAACCGTATCGGAGCCACCTCATAATCGGTTATCGAGCCATAACTCGGAAACCGGGTAACCGATTACAATGAGAGTCATACCATCTGAAAGGGCTTAAAGAGAGCTAAATTTTGCCATTATTTTTTTTTTCCTACGATTTTTTTGGTAGAACAAAATTTTGAAAAAACCATATCGGAGCCACCTCTTTTTACATAATCGGTTCTCGAGCCATAACTCGGAAACCTGGCAACCCATTAGAAAAAGAGTCATACCATCTGAAAGGGCTTAAAGAGAGCTACATTTTCCCATTATTACTTTTTTCCTAAAATTTTTTTGGTAGAACAAAATTTTGAAAAAACCGTATCGGAGCCACCTCATAATCGGTTATCGAGCCATAACTCGGAAACCGGGTAACCGATTACAATGAGAGTCATACCATCTGAAAGGGCTTAAAGAGAGCTAAATTTTGCCATTATTTTTTTTTTCCTACGATTTTTTTGGTAGAACAAAATTTTGAAAAAACCATATCGGAGCCACCTCTTTTTACATAATCGGTTCTCGAGCCATAACTCGGAAACCTGGCAACCCATTAGAAAAAGAGTCATACCATCTGAAAGGGCTTAAAGAGAGCTACATTTTCCCATTATTACTTTTTTCCTAAAATTTTTTTGGTAGAACAAAATTTTGAAAAAACCGTATCGGAGCCACCTCATAATCGGTTATCGAGCCATAACTCGGAAACCGGGTAACCGATTACAATGAGAGTCATACCATCTGAAAGGGCTTAAAGAGAGCTAAATTTTGCCATTATTTTTTTTTTCCTAAAATTTTTTTGGTAGAACAAAATTTTGAAAAAACCGTATCGGAGCCACCTCATAATCGGTTATCGAGCCATAACTCGGAAACCGGGTAACCGATTACAATGAGAGTCATACCATCTGAAAGGGCTTAAAGAGAGCTAAATTTTGCCATTATTTTTTTTTTCCTACGATTTTTTTGGTAGAACAAAATTTTGAAAAAACCATATCGGAGCCACCTCTTTTTACATAATCGGTTCTCGAGCCATAACTCGGAAACCTGGCAACCCATTAGAAAAAGAGTCATACCATCTGAAAGGGCTTAAAGAGAGCTACATTTTCCCATTATTACTTTTTTCCTAAAATTTTTTTGGTAGAACAAAATTTTGAAAAAACCGTATCGGAGCCACCTCATAATCGGTTATCGAGCCATAACTCGGAAACCGGGTAACCGATTACAATGAGAGTCATACCATCTGAAAGGGCTTAAAGAGAGCTAAATTTTGCCATTATTTTTTTTTTCCTACGATTTTTTTGGTAGAACAAAATTTTGAAAAAACCATATCGGAGCCACCTCTTTTTACATAATCGGTTCTCGAGCCATAACTCGGAAACCTGGCAACCCATTAGAAAAAGAGTCATACCATCTGAAAGGGCTTAAAGAGAGCTACATTTTCCCATTATTACTTTTTTCCTAAAATTTTTTTGGTAGAACAAAATTTTGAAAAAACCGTATCGGAGCCACCTCATAATCGGTTATCGAGCCATAACTCGGAAACCGGGTAACCGATTACAATGAGAGTCATACCATCTGAAAGGGCTTAAAGAGAGCTAAATTTTGCCATTATTTTTTTTTTCCTACGATTTTTTTGGTAGAACAAAATTTTGAAAAAACCATATCGGAGCCACCTCTTTTTACATAATCGGTTCTCGAGCCATAACTCGGAAACCTGGCAACCCATTAGAAAAAGAGTCATACCATCTGAAAGGGCTTAAAGAGAGCTACATTTTCCCATTATTACTTTTTTCCTAAAATTTTTTTGGTAGAACAAAATTTTGAAAAAACCGTATCGGAGCCACCTCATAATCGGTTATCGAGCCATAACTCGGAAACCGGGTAACCGATTACAATGAGAGTCATACCATCTGAAAGGGCTTAAAGAGAGCTAAATTTTGCCATTATTTTTTTTTTCCTACGATTTTTTTGGTAGAACAAAATTTTGAAAAAACCATATCGGAGCCACCTCTTTTTACATAATCGGTTCTCGAGCCATAACTCGGAAACCTGGCAACCCATTAGAAAAAGAGTCATACCATCTGAAAGGGCTTAAAGAGAGCTACATTTTCCCATTATTACTTTTTTCCTAAAATTTTTTTGGTAGAACAAAATTTTGAAAAAACCGTATCGGAGCCACCTCATAATCGGTTATCGAGCCATAACTCGGAAACCGGGTAACCGATTACAATGAGAGTCATACCATCTGAAAGGGCTTAAAGAGAGCTAAATTTTGCCATTATTTTTTTTTTCCTACGATTTTTTTGGTAGAACAAAATTTTGAAAAAACCATATCGGAGCCACCTCTTTTTACATAATCGGTTCTCGAGCCATAACTCGGAAACCTGGCAACCCATTAGAAAAAGAGTCATACCATCTGAAAGGGCTTAAAGAGAGCTACATTTTCCCATTATTACTTTTTTCCTAAAATTTTTTTGGTAGAACAAAATTTTGAAAAAACCGTATCGGAGCCACCTCATAATCGGTTATCGAGCCATAACTCGGAAACCGGGTAACCGATTACAATGAGAGTCATACCATCTGAAAGGGCTTAAAGAGAGCTAAATTTTGCCATTATTTTTTTTTTCCTACGATTTTTTTGGTAGAACAAAATTTTGAAAAAACCATATCGGAGCCACCTCTTTTTACATAATCGGTTCTCGAGCCATAACTCGGAAACCTGGCAACCCATTAGAAAAAGAGTCATACCATCTGAAAGGGCTTAAAGAGAGCTACATTTTCCCATTATTACTTTTTTCCTAAAATTTTTTTGGTAGAACAAAATTTTGAAAAAACCGTATCGGAGCCACCTCATAATCGGTTATCGAGCCATAACTCGGAAACCGGGTAACCGATTACAATGAGAGTCATACCATCTGAAAGGGCTTAAAGAGAGCTAAATTTTGCCATTATTTTTTTTTTCCTACGATTTTTTTGGTAGAACAAAATTTTGAAAAAACCATATCGGAGCCACCTCTTTTTACATAATCGGTTCTCGAGCCATAACTCGGAAACCTGGCAACCCATTAGAAAAAGAGTCATACCATCTGAAAGGGCTTAAAGAGAGCTACATTTTCCCATTATTACTTTTTTCCTAAAATTTTT